>JAWNNH010000141.1:0-293163 GCA_035043045.1 Hirtodrosophila alboralis | reverse complement strand
TAGAGAATCGATGCGTTTTGTTCTGGAATTATGTAGTCGATTATTAAAAATGTTTATCATCTTTATAGACTTTTCAAAAATATACATTTTTGGGTATACATTTTCTTAGGAATTATAAAATATTTGAGTCCTGATTAATGCCTTCAAATTCTTATAAACCTAATATTTTGGGGAAATAATCTAAATAATAGTAATTAAAATAATCGATTATTTCTAGTCATTATTAAAAACCTTTTTTTAACTTTACAGACTTTTCAAGAATATACATTTTTTTGCATAAATTTTCTTAGGAATTCTAGAATATATGAGTTCCGATTAATATCTAAAAATTCTTATAAAAATAAAATTTAGGAAAATAATCTAAATATCAGTAAATAATAATAATCGATTATTATTAGTATCAATTTATCAGTATCTCAATTGATGTTTTTTTTTATTAATTTATATTCTACACTAGTTTCTATTCAATTTCTGAAAACGGTTCAAAAAATAATCCACTTTTAAGTAAATTATTTAAAAAATTCATATTTATTTAATTGTATTACAGAAAACAAGTGCAAAAATTAAAAATTCTTAATTTCTATGAACCATATATTATTATACCTAAAATCATCGATAAGAAATTTTAATAATTTTATCAGCTATCCAGATTTTATTTAATTTAATGCAATTTGCAATATTTTTTAACATTTCTTAAATTATAAATAGTTTGAACAGCTTTCTCTATAACGCTAAGGGAAATACCCGAAATAATAGTACTTTAAATAATCGAATATTAACGATAATATTTCAATTAATGTTTTTTATTTATTAATCTTTTCTCTTCTACAATAGTTTCTATTGCTAAAAATTTTTAAAAAAATTATTTTTTTATTTATTTTTATTGCAGAACATAAGTGTAAATTTAATTATCTTAATTTTCATGATCCATATATTATTATTCCTAAAAATCATCCATAAGAGATTTTACTTATTTTTTTTAGCTGTCGATTTTATATTTAATATAATGCAATTTGCAATATGTCATAAATCATTTTCTTAATTATAAATAGTTTAAATAGCTTTCTCTATAACGCTTGGGGATGTAATAATAAATAATTCAATATTATTATTTATCAATCAATTTTGTATTCTAGTTTACATTCAAACTATTTATTATATTATTAGGGGAGGGATTATTGTACCGCGACCAATTAGATCAATTGTACCCCATTCAAACTATTTAAAACGTTATAAAAAAAAATCCAATTTAATGTAAATCATTAAAAATTTAATTTTAACTTATTCTTATTGCAGAAAACCAGAAAAAATTAAAAAAATCTAAATTTCCATGACCCTTATTATAATTATCGTTTAATCGTAGCATTCCTGATATATCAACGATAAGAGATTTTATTTATTTTGTATATTTTCTTAAAATTACTTAATATTATGTGTATTTGTATGTAAATATTTGTATCTTTATAATGTTACAAATATTTACATACAAATACACATAATATTAAGTAATTTTAAGAAAATATACAAAATAAATAAAATCTCTTATCGTTGATATATCAGGAATGCTACGATTAAACGATAATTATAATAAGGGTCATGGAAATTTAGATTTTTTTAATTTTTTCTGGTTTTCTGCAATAAGAATAAGTTAAAATTAAATTTTTAATGATTTACATTAAATTGGATTTTTTTTTATAACGTTTTAAATAGTTTGAATGGGGTACAATTGATCTAATTGGTCGCGGTACAATAATCCCTCCCCTAATAATATAATAAATAGTTTGAATGTAAACTAGAATACAAAATTGATTGATAAATAATAATATTGAATTATTTATTATTACATCCCCAAGCGTTATAGAGAAAGCTATTTAAACTATTTATAATTAAGAAAATGATTTATGACATATTGCAAATTGCATTATATTAAATATAAAATCGACAGCTAAAAAAAATAAGTAAAATCTCTTATGGATGATTTTTAGGAATAATAATATATGGATCATGAAAATTAAGATAATTAAATTTACACTTATGTTCTGCAATAAAAATAAATAAAAAAATAATTTTTTTAAAAATTTTTAGCAATAGAAACTATTGTAGAAGAGAAAAGATTAATAAATAAAAAACATTAATTGAAATATTATCGTTAATATTCGATTATTTAAAGTACTATTATTTCGGGTATTTCCCTTAGCGTTATAGAGAAAGCTGTTCAAACTATTTATAATTTAAGAAATGTTAAAAAATATTGCAAATTGCATTAAATTAAATAAAATCTGGATAGCTGATAAAATTATTAAAATTTCTTATCGATGATTTTAGGTATAATAATATATGGTTCATAGAAATTAAGAATTTTTAATTTTTGCACTTGTTTTCTGTAATACAATTAAATAAATATGAATTTTTTAAATAATTTACTTAAAAGTGGATTATTTTTTGAACCGTTTTCAGAAATTGAATAGAAACTAGTGTAGAATATAAATTAATAAAAAAAAACATCAATTGAGATACTGATAAATTGATACTAATAATAATCGATTATTATTATTTACTGATATTTAGATTATTTTCCTAAATTTTATTTTTATAAGAATTTTTAGATATTAATCGGAACTCATATATTCTAGAATTCCTAAGAAAATTTATGCAAAAAAATGTATATTCTTGAAAAGTCTGTAAAGTTAAAAAAAGGTTTTTAATAATGACTAGAAATAATCGATTATTTTAATTACTATTATTTAGATTATTTCCCCAAAATATTAGGTTTATAAGAATTTGAAGGCATTAATCAGGACTCAAATATTTTATAATTCCTAAGAAAATGTATACCCAAAAATGTATATTTTTGAAAAGTCTATAAAGATGATAAACATTTTTAATAATCGACTACATAATTCCAGAACAAAACGCATCGATTCTCTATGAAACTGAACTTTTATAGATAAAGTAACAGCCGATTCTGAAAAGTACACACAGCTCTCACACAGATACACACACTCCCATCGAATAATCGAGCAAGTTGTTGTCAACAAGTTAACGAGGCAACCAACTGAGTCGAGTCTCTCTCTACTACTTCAGAAGTCACCTCCCCCGCCCAATCAACCATCCATTTATCCATCCAAGAAACCCATTTAACCATGTGCGAGTTTCTTTTGCTTTTTAAGCATATCTTAATTTCGAGTTATCGTTGTGGGTTCATTTGTATTTTATTTTTTTTATCGTTTCGTTTCGGTTTTTTTTTTTTTTTTGCCATTTTTAGTGTATATATATACGATTATTTTAATATTTTATTTATATTTGTTGTGACGTGCCGTGAGTAATAACTATAGATATCGCAGTGTGTTCATATACACACACAAATAATATATATAAATATATATATGTATACCTGTATAAAACGTGTAGAAACCCGTATACAATTTTATTTTATTTTTTTGTTTTGACTGTGGCGCTTTAAAGCACGCACAACTCGGCCGAGACGCCAAAATAGTCAAGGAAATCGCTAAATCGCCTCTTTAAATAAATAAATATATACTATATACATACTATATATTAACCAACATTTGTATGCATCAGACAGAACTGTTGATCAGTCACTAAATGAATATTACTAAAGTTAACCATCATAACTACTGAGGTTACTGATGTTGGATTGGCTAAATTAAGGTCTTTTTGCATGGTTAATGATAATGTTCGTAGGCGTACTAGAATTTAAATTTTTATAATAGTATACTGTCATTATGTATACAAAAAAATATAATAAACCTTTATGTTGCAGTTCTAATGTTTTTAATAGATTATGCAATTGAAAAAACTACAATTTCTTACAAAAAAAAAAATAAATAAATAAAATAAAAATAAATAATTAAAAATAAATAAATATAAATAAATAAAAAATAAAAAAATAAAAATTAATAAATAAAAATAAATAAATACAAATAAATAATTAAAAATAAATAAATAAAAATGAATAAGTAGTATCAAGAATTTTATTTTTTTTGAATTGTTATTTGTGTTAAATTGTAAATTTAATATTACATTTTTTGCAACTATTTATTATTTATTAAAATTGTTTAGTTCTTTCGATCTTACTAAAAAATTTACGCCATTTATTTAGTTTCCAAGTACACAAATATCTCAAAAATTTTCTTCGATAAAATTCACTTTTCCATGTGTATTATATTATATTAAATATGCTTACTATTAACCACATTAACAGCTGATTTTCTACTACTATAAAAACGACTTAAATCTATTAAAAAAAACATTCATCAGAGTTTCAAAATTATCATTAGAGCAAACTATCGCTAATATAAAATTTGTCAGAATTTTGTTTACCTATTAAAAAATTGTACAAATTTTATTTTTATTTAAAACTTTATGTAAAATATTCTTTAATTCAATTTTCTTTGTTTCAAGCTAAAAGAAAACGTGTTTTTTCTAATTTAATATATTTTAAAAACAATTAAATTTGTTTAAAAAAAAAAACATTAATTAAAGCTTCAAAAATCAAATCCTCAAAATTCAAAAATCAATAGTGCAAACTATTGTTAATATAAAATTTGTCTGCATTTTGTTTATTTATTAAAAAATTGTACAAATTTTATTTTTATTTATTATATGATATAAAATATTCTTTAATTTTTTTTGCATTGTTTCAAGCTAAAAGGAAACGTATTTTTCTAATTTAATATATGTTTAAAACAATTAATAAAATGCCTATATAATACAAACCAAAAAAAAAAGCAGAAGTAATATTTCTTTTGAAGACAAAACCTATTAATAATTTTCTAAAATGTATTTAGTTATTGCTCTGCTGAATAGAGCAGAAAAACTACTGAAAGCAATAAATTTTATAGCCCAAGCGCCTTTCATTCATTCGCTACAAAAGCAGATAAAACCTTATAATAATAAATAAATATATATTGTATATATATATACACATATATACTCAAAGCAATTTGTGATTAAATGTTGTGCTTTTCATTAAGAATGAATTCATCGAGTGTGTCTATGTGTATAAGTACTTTTTGCAAATGTATATAGATACAGATAAATATGTATCTAGCTGCAAAATACGATAGAAAACAATTTATATATTAATTTTTATATATATTTATATTAATAATGTAGCAAACAATTGATGAGTCTTACGCTGCTAAAATTGAACTAGTTTTAAATAGATACAAAATTTGTATCTTTTAGTTTGAATACTTGCTGTATCTGTAAGTTGCATCTGTACTGTCAAGGTCTTGTAGATTTGTCCAAACAAATAGTATATAAATGCAGTAAAAAGTCAGTCAAACTGATAATCAACAGACGTTGTAGAGATTGACAAACTGACAATGTGACAGTGTTAGCTTTATTTTCAGTCATGTCTGTGGCAAACGGAGCTTCGAAATCAATATATATTGTATGTATTATATAAAAAACAATATTTTTTTACAATATATAGCTATACTCTATACCGGCTTATCATTATTTAATACAAATTACATATGACTTATCAGCGAATTTTTTTTTGATTGCTGTTTCTTTTTTTTTTATTTATTTTCACCTCTACTTTTCGATTTGTATTTAATTAAATATATATAAATTATATTTTTATATATTTCCGATTAAATTTTTAACTCTAAATCAATGATCTTTAAATTTGTAAAAAGTTTTGCTGCAGTTATAAATATTTTTTATACTATAAATACTTTAATTAAATTAAATAATTTTACACACTTTGTAGCTGTATTGTTGACAGATATTTAATAAGAATATATTGTTAAAATTAATTCAAAAATTATATAAAGTCCAAATAATTAAAAAATTCAACTAGAATTTTAATATTTCATCATTGTATAATAGAAATTCAAAAAAAAGCCTTTCTGTTATGCACACTTATTTATATCTTAAATTGTTTAATAGATAAATATATTTAAAAAAATAATAATACTGATCTTATTTATTAGTGCTTGCCTTATCATTATTTTCATTTATTCTAAATGGCGCTTCGGAAATTAACATGTACCATATAAGCCTAAAAATTTTATTATTATTTTTTTTTTTACTTCTTTTATCACACAAATATTTGCTTAACACTTTGGGGCCCCTTTTGCAGTCCCGCATAGCATATCATATATGTATGTATATATATATGTATTTATATACTAATATATTGTGTATATTTAAGGTATAAATATGTATGTGTACTAAACGAAATAAATATGAAAAGTAAAAGCAAAAAAAAACAGGCTGCCAGCAGCAAAAAAATAACATCTGGTTAGGTCTGGTTTTTTATTTAGATTGAATCTTGATTTGCTGTTGCCGCTGTTTGGCGATTACTTACTTCTAACGGCACGTCTGGGACTGAGAACTGGCTGGAGTCTCTCAAATTACATTAAAAAAACAAGGATAATTTAAAAATTATTTTAAAAAAATTTTAAAATTTATAAAAAACCCAAACACAGCTTGTTAGACAATTTTAAGCCACTGTTCAAACTGATTTCCTGTTTGTTTGTGATTTTTTTATTACAAAATATTAAAAGGCAGACCGGTTTTTTTTTTTTTTTTTGGGAGTACCAAATTCCATAATTTATTATATAGCCGGCAAACATTGAAAGTATTTTTTTATTTTTGAAGCCGGCATTTGAAACAAGTTTATTAATATTTTTTTTTTTGTGTAGAATTTCTAGGAAACAAACTGACACAAGCTCAAATTGAAACCTTAAATACAGTATATATATATATATATATTTCTCTTTCAACTTAAAAGCAAATATCTGCGTATGCTTATCGCCGTACAGAAAATCGTAGGGGCTTTTGAGAGTTGTGAATAATGTTTCAATGCTAATGAGGGCGCAAATGCTTACTCATCGTCGCATTGGGGAAATGCAGAAAAGGCAAAAGGGAGACTGGGGGCAGCAGCCAGAGGAGGTTTGGGGCCAGGTCAGCAGCCAATGAAAGCAGAGTATATATAAATAGGCACAACGCATGCTACAAATATGTGTGTGCGTACCACACATATCATAAAAGGCAATAAAAAACCAACAATAACAGTGGCAGTAGAGCTCAAAAAATAATAATTGCAGATAAAACTACAAGAAAGTACAGATATTTGCCAAGAAAGATATTTAAATACTCTGACAAATAAGTAATTCACTTAAATACTCAATTTTCAATTAATTATGAAATTGATTTAATTAAAACTTCACCAAAACTAATAAGAATATCATTAAAGATATAAATTCTAAATTTTTGGTTGTTATATTCATAAAAAACAATATATTTTTCTTTCAATAAAATTGAATTTTGGGAACAGCAGATATAAGATATAATACTATTGAGTTTGATTTTAATAATATTATTAACGTATAAGCCTTTTATTTATCTTTTTCCAGAACAAACCCTCTTTTTATAAAATACACGATTTAATACAAAAAAATAATAAATAAAGATAACATAAAAACAAAGCTTGGTTTATCCTTAAATTAAAAAATAAAAAATCAATAAAAAAAATAAAAATAAAACTTGGTTTATCCTAAGGTTAAAAAATATACAATTAAGTTTTTCACAAAATAATACATTTTTCGATTTATCTTTTTTATGGCAGCTATACGATATAGCGATGAAATTTCTGTTTAATTTGATATAAAATGATTTGAGCTGATAAGTTTGATTATGTTTAGGAGAAACAATAATTTTTTTTTAACATAATTTTCGATTAGAATTTAAAAGCATTTTATTTGAATTAAATCTAGTTAATATCTTCATCAATTTTGAATTGGTTAAGATAACTATTGATTGGCAAAAAAATTTGTGAGCTATAAAATGAAGTATTTTGATTTTGATTATGCAAAACCGGAAACCGATATTTGGTAGACCGATTAAAATAAAAATAAATTTTAATGGTAAGAGGTTTATTCTAACCAAAACAAAACACTAGAATTTTTCACACAATAAAATATTTTTCGATTTATCTTCCTTATAAAATAATGGCTATAAAATAGGTTAAAGTTGAATTTAGTAACGATCGTTTTTACATATAATATAATAATAATATAATCGATTATACATGTAGTAAAACCAGATGCAGATCAAGAATATATAGGCTTAAATTCGTGATAAAAAATCACTGCAAGGCTAGAAAAAAATCACAATGAGAAATGTTGTGGCTCCTAAAAAAAATGAAGGGATCAGTCCCAAATTCGATCTAGAGTATAAGCTTGAGTTCCAGTTCCAGTTCCATTTAGAGACAAAGAGAAGCCTTTATGCAAAGACACACAAATTCTAAGCCAAACATAAGCCCAAACGCATTAGAAAAAAAGAATGGAGAGCAACAAGATTTCGTCCTCTTCTGGTTTCCTTCTAGAATAATCCGGTTCTGTAGAAGAAAGAGTGCGAGAGTAAGAAAAGGAAATAGAGCCGAAGCCAGACGTAATAAATGATGCCCAAAAAAAAAAACGCTGACAGCGAAGCTAACTGAGATTGTTGAAGACCACAAAAACGCATGTTTTGGAGCCCATATTGAATTGAGAAAAATTAAAAAAATACCAAAACGAAATACAGGTGCGGATTAGGGTCAAATCAGAGAAGAAGGAGGCTGCCATAATTTGTGGGATTTACAAAAAAAAAAAATCAAAAAAAATAAAAATTGGGGATTCCAAAAAATAAAAGAATGAAAAGATTGAATGAACTGCACTTAAAATGCTAATGATTGCCTAAAACATTTACATACGATTTGTCAAGTCAGTTTAAACAATGAATATTAAGAGAAAACTTTTCTAAAATGTCTAAAAAATAAAACCTCACTATTTTTATTATAAATAAAATAATTAAACCAACATTTTTTCCTATTTATCAAACCTACATTTATAGTTGCAATATTCTAATAAGAGCTTGTATATACATTTATTTATAAAACATAATAATTTAATTCAAAAAATTGCATTTAATTGATTAAGTAACTAAAGAATTTGAATCGATTAGACTTAAAATGAGGGCAATGAATGGAAATGAACAGAAATAAATGTTAATGTTAATGTGGTTTTTAGTTGAAATCAGAAATAAAAACTTGCTTAAGATGTGGGAAATATTTGCCCAGTATAATTGTTGATTCATCAAAACCAAAGAAATATCAAGTTATTGTTTAAGAATTTTAAATGCAAATCAAATATTTCCCTTTAATAAAATTATGATTAATCATTCTACCAGTATAATGAACTTAATGCTTAGTTTTTGCTTGAATTTTTTAAAATTTTAGAAGTATTTTTCGGCGTTTACAACGTTGAATGTAAGAAATTTCTGAGAGTATATTAAAAGGGAAAGTTACATAGAATTTTTCTATTTTATTTATTTTTTTAATATTATTATTAATTCGCTATATATATTTATAAAAGTGCGTAAATGATATACATCAGAAAATATATGCAGAGAAAATTCATGATATATATCTATATAGCCATGTACGGCTGTTCGTAGGTTTGTATCCTTACTTTTTGGCTTTATCTTTGAGCTATCTTGATAAAACTTGGCACAGATGCATTAGGTTATAGCAGTTACTTTGTATGTAAAAATCAGCCCGATCGGACTACTATATCATATAGCTGCCATAGGAACGATCGCTCTAAAAAAAATTGTTTTTCAAGATATCAAAACCAAACTGCGCATATCGATGAAATATTATGGTCTGACCAAACCGACCAAGTTTGATCAAATCGGTTCACTATATAATATAGCTTCCATAGCAACAATTGTTTGAAAAATGTTCTTCTATGGTAAACTTTTTTGATTTTCGCGATATCAGAACCAAACTCACCATATCGATGTGGTAATACGTTCTGTACTATCTGTTAAAGTTTGAATTAAATCGGACCAGTATATATCATATGGCTGCCATAGGAACAATCGTTCGGGAATTTAAAATTTTCTTAGAAAACCATTTATAGGGTATATAGTAAATATATAGAGTAGATATAAGTTTTATGGTATATTTCACAATTTTCTGTATAGGCACATTTATTTTTACTATTCTACAGAATGCTTAAATATGGCATACATATATGAATATATATATATATATATATATATATATATACATATATATGTAAGAAGTTGTAATACAACTCGAGTTTTTTGTAGTATTTGTAGAATGCGGTGTTTTCAGACTCTGAACGAACAAACGAATAAGCAACAACAACAACATAAAGGCGTATCGACAAGTTACACTTACTATAAAAACAACAACAACAACAATAAGAACGACAGAAACAGCAAACTAACGCAATGTGAAACCGGTTCAAACTTACACAAACATGTGCATATACATACCCTGTGGTTTTACGGGCGGGCCCGTACCTAACGATATGCCTAGGCATTTAGGACGGGTACCCGTCCGCAACCTAGCTTTTTTCTATGTATTCTTCCTATGCCGTTTTACATGCAGATGTCATTGCGCGGACGTTGATGTCCGCTATGCAACCGTACGAAGTAGATCGCGGACCTGGCGTTCCGCAACCGCACCAGCTAGGCCGCGGACTAGGCGCTCCCGCAACCGCGCCAGCTAGGTCGCGGACTAGGCGTTCCCGCAACCGCGCCAGTTAGGTCGCGGACTAACTTTTTGCCACATAGGGCGGGCATAATTAAAAATAAATAAGAGAAAATGAAAATTATTATATTTATTTTTTTTTATTTTACTACTTATTGCTATTCATTATTATTTTGAATCTTTTCTTCGGCGTATCAGCCGCCTTTCGCAAAAGGCTTTCAGGCGGCTCTTCCTCGCCCATTGCAATCGACTCTGAAAATAAATAAAAAAGGTTTTAGTTAAACACATTTTTTTTATGTTAGTTTTCATTTGTACTTACCGATTGTGGCACTATAAAAGTGGCTGTGGCGGCAGAACGTCGTCGCGGCAGAGCGCTGTGGCGGCAGAACGTCGTCTCGGCAGGGCAAGTGGCGGCAGCGCTGCAATCTGTACATATAGAACAATATATATTAGTTAGTTAATAGTGTTAACTAACTATATATTTATTTATTAACACTTACATTAATTTACTTGGCGGCAGCTGAACAAATTGGCGGCAAAGTCTCGGCAGAACGTTGTCTTGGCAGCGCATTTTGTACATATATGTTCATCTGTATGTACGCATAACCAAATTGTAAACATAGGAAACAAGAAAATGTGAAATAGTTGGTTAGTAGGATTCAACTATATAAAATAATTGCAATAAATACATTTAATAATACTTACATGGCTCTATAAAACAATTTCACTTTTAACTTTAGCACTTCGTGCACGCGCGTGTAACAAGACGATTGCAAGTCAATGGCGATAAGTCTTGCAGTTTTTACCGATTGCTGAGCGATTGCTAAAATTACGTGCTCTCAATATTTTACCGATAACAGTGATCGAAGTTTGCAATGCACTTCTCTGCAACCGCTCGGTTGGGCCCGTGACCTAGCTTTTTCGGACGGGCCACAGCCTAGCTGGTACGAGCTGGACGTCCGCTCGAAAACCACAGGGTACATACACGCGTATGTATGTATGTCTGCCCGTTTTCAATCTGTGGGCGTGTGCATGTGTGTGTGTGCAGCACACAAATCCAAACAAAAAATGACCAAAAGCCAAGAAGAAGCAAAAGCAGAAGACGAGACAACGCAGCAACAACAGCAACAGCAGCAACAGCGCAGCAACAGCAACAACAGCAAACGAAGAAAAGCACCAAGAAAAAGAAGTGCGAGAGGCGAGCAGAGAGCATCGGCAGAGCATTAGCAGCAGCTCGAACCAAGTATGTAATCGCTGCCAGCGTCAAACCTACACACATACATATACAAGCACACACAGAGAGCATGCGTTGCCAACAACATATAATCGGCTACCTTTTTTTTTTTTCTTCCATTTCGTTTAGTTCATTTTACGCGTTTTGCTTTTTATATTCTTGAACTTCAAAAAATACAAAAACACAGCTAAAAAAAAAATCGAACAAAAAACCAGCATAAAATGAAATAAATAAAAAACAGGCAACAACAACAACGGCGAGACGTTGTCGGCAGCCAAGCTGTCAGACAGCTACTGGTGTTAAACGTAGTACATACTATACTATACTATAGTATGTAGTAAAGCAATAACAAACACACAATGGCACACATACACACAGTACATACATACACATATATATATATATATATATATGTACATATGTATGTATACCCACAGGCAATCGCTCACAACGCTGCGTATACGCGACGCGTTACTTTGCTGCTTATCAACTCTTTTTTTTTGTTCCCCCCTGCCCCTTTCTACAGCTGCTGTTGTTCGCATTATGCAGCAGCTAAGTGTGTGCGTGTGTGTGTGTGTGTGTGTGCACAGATCTTGTGTTGATTGTTGATGAGATCTGCAGACTTTTGGCCCCCAAGTGCCCAAGCCGAGCGCGCTGCCAAAGAGAAGATCGTTTGCTTCCTTTACAAATGATATTCAACTAAATGGAAACTTTAGAAATCAATTTGCGCCGCAGTCTCAAATACCCTAACCCAAAAGTGTTGAAGTTACTCTGTTTTAACTACTTAAAAAAAAATTTACCATATATTATATTATATTGTATTATTACGCTCCAAAGTTGTAAGTCCCTTTTCTTTATAAATCCATCAGGCTTTATCTTATTTTTAAATTCCTTTAATTTATTTGAAATCGAAATTGTAAGATGTTCTGCATTCCGATTAAACATTTAATTGGGAAAAATTTTTCTTTAACAGAAAAGCTATAAAATCAGAAACAAAAAGAATAAGAATAAGAATTCGACATAATAAATAGCAAATATATAAAAATCGGAATATTTACTTATGTAGATCGTTATTTTATTTATTTATTTAATTAGTCATCTTAGTGCAAGTAAGAAAAATTTAAATTTTATTTTCACCTAAATTCGATATAATTATTTTCTTTGATTTACATAAATTTTTATTTCATTTTATTATATTTCTTCTTATTTCTTTTAATTATTACTTAATGTTTTTATTTATTTAATTATTAATATTAAATTTATTTTATTCATTATTATTCCAAGTATTTTGTTTATGTTTTCTTTTATTATTTTTTTGCAAGTTTTTTTAACTTTGCATAAATTTGATATTATTTCCTAAGATTTATTTCAATTTTTGTTTTATTTCATTTTATTCTGTTTCTTATTAATTTTATTTATTTATTAGTTTATGCTTTTATTTATTTTATAATTTATAAAAAATATTAATTAGTTTTTTATTATTATAAGTATTTTGTTGATTTTTTGTTTTAATATTTGTCGCTTAAATTTATTTATTTTTTAATTATTTATTTTATTATTATTTTTTTTATTATTATTTATTTAGTTATTATTTATTTTATTATTATTTATTTTATTATTGTTTTTAATATTCTGTTTATATATTTTTTTCAATTTTTATTTTCTATTCTTTTATATATATTATTGTATATTTTTTACTTAATTAGATAAAGTCAAAGATAAAAAATCAATCGCAAAAGTTAAGCATCTAGTTTCCTAATATATTTTTTTTGAATTCGATTTCGCATATTAGAGTTTATTTTTTTGTTTAAATTCCCCAAAAATTTTTAAATGTTTTATGATGCAGTCAATATACTGCGGCTTTTAATATATTTTGTATAGTTTTCTGACTCTATAGCTACCAAATTAATTTTCTGTAAAATACTGAAGAAAAATATCGCAGAGTTGAGTATTTTTTTTTTTTTTTTAAATCATTAACGTAATTCATTTGATATTTAAAAATATAAAACACTAAAATACAGTGATAAATAAAACTTTTAAACATATAAAAAATATATTATTCGTAAAACGTTCTAAAACAAGTCAATTAAAGTAAATTTCCATCTTTTGCGACTAGTAAAAATAAATAAAAATATTTCAACAAAGAATGAACTACTCTTCTTATCTTATCTAGAGTTTCTTATATACACACACACACACACCTGTATAATCAGCTGTCTACTTAAATTATCGATTGTTTGCTTACACAATCGATAATTCTCTAGACTCAAACATGTTACAAACTTGTTGCTATAACAATTATACCCCTTTATTTATTTTTTTTAGCGTTTTTTTAAGAATGCATCATTTAGTTGATTTACTGTCTGCCGTTGCTGTCTGTTCTTCTGCTGCTTCTTCTACTGCTCTTGCGTCTTCTTCGCATCAATCTTCGGTGTTGTGCTGTTGCTATTGTTGTTGTTTTTTTTCTGTTTTTTTTTTTTTTACTTTTTGTTGTTGTTGTTGGCCATATGATGGCATGGGCATTTGGACACGAACATGAAGTTTAAACACAGACAGAAAAAAAAAATCATATATAAGACCATTACAAATGCTTTTCTTTTCATTTTGTGTTTATTTCAGATCTTGGCAATGCTTATATATTTTTTTTTTATTTTTTTTAATTTTCTGTCTGGACTGGCCAGTTTTTTTTTAATGCTCCACATGATCTTGTTTTTCCTCGGATTTAGGCAATTTTGGGTCTTTTTTTTTTTGATGGATTGGTATTGAAGTTGCGGCTTTACAAAAAAAAATCTTTTTAATGATCTTGTCTGTTGGCAATGTAAACAATAATGAGATGCAGAAGATTATGTGAGACATTTGAAATAAATAAAATTATGTATACATGATGTTTGTAAGCTTCAAAAAAAAAAACAACTTCAAGGCAATTACCAGAGATTAGAGAATACACATATCAGGTTTTTGTAGAATAGAAAATTAATAATAAAAAATAAAACTACTTTTCATAATAAAACAGGCTTAAGTTGTCAAATATGTAACTTTAAAATACGGAAATGCTGGTTTGTGATAAATCTATATTTTTTTATTTTTCATAAAATTGTTTTTTGTATAAACTATACGGGAACTTCAAATAAATAAAGAGTTTATTTTATTTTAGCTTAAAATAATTTGTTAAAAAGTGTTTTTTATATTTTTACATATTTTTTCAAGTCAAATAAAATTACGAGCCTCAAATTTAAAAAAAATTAATTTGTATTTTTGCTTGGCTTAAATATAGATTAAATATTTATTTTTTTCTTTTTAATATTACAAAATGTTTGTAAAAATTTAATTCAAATTTATTTGGCTCAAATCTAGTTTTAATCATTTTTTTCTATAAATTAGAATGAATTATTTATATTTATATTTAATTTTATTGTATTTAATGTTCCATTAATTCTTTATCACCAAAATAAATACTTCAATATATTTTCAATAAATTAAAAATAAATATATAAAATAAAAACTTGACTGTGGAAAACTTTCTACATCAACAACAAAATTCTAAAATTAAAAAATAAAAAAGTTGATATTGATTCAAGTGCTTCAAAGCCAACAAAACTGTAGATTTCTAAAAATAATTAAATTATTTCCAGTTTACATAACGCTAACAAAGTTGACAAATTATTCACTATTTTTTTTTTTCAGTGTATAGTTGAGAAACTTGCAACAGGCCAAAAAGAAACTCGCAACTTGTCCTGCCATAAAAGGCAACAATACCACAAATAGAATAAGAAGAAAAAAAATTAAAAATAATAAAAAAAATTAGAAAAACGTGCAGCGTATAATAAACAATTAAAATAACTAGTTAAAGAAATAATACTATATAAACAAAAGGAAAAAATAAATTGATAAACCAGCAGCGTAACGTTGCTAAATTGTATATTTTTTTACAAATGTGAAAAATGTAAGCAAATATTTTAAAAATTTATTTATCTATTTTTTTTATAGTTTTTCAATTTTTATTTATTTTTTTTTTGTGCAACGACGACATCGGCGATTGTCGCTGTCGTGTCTGGCAATTGTTAAAATATGTTATCTGAGTGTGTGTGTGTGTCAATTGTGTTTATGTGAAACAGTTTTTTATTTATTTTATTTTTTTTTGCGAGCTGCATTAAAATTCCTAGAAAACTCAACCATTGCGAATGTTCTCTAATTACAAACAATTTCCATGCAGGCAAATTGTTGCTATTGTTTTTGTTTTTGACTTTTTTTTTATATATTTCGCATTGCCAAACAAAAGCTGCGCCCAAACACACACACATGCACGAACAAACTGCACAAGGCAACAATAAGAATAGCAACAACAACAAAAGAGAGTCAATCAAAATAATGACAACAACAAAGCAAAGTGAGACTAAAAACTCAAAATAATAAATGTCAACTGAGCACGCGTTGTGTTGTTGTTGCTGCATACATATATACACATACATGCACATACATACATACATACATAGAGTACACACACATTAAAACGCTATCGTCGCTCAGTTTGGTTCGTGTTGTTGTTGTTGTTGCTAAGTGCGTTTAGTAATTTGTTGGTAATTATCACTCACGCACAATCAAATGTAAATTAGGAAGCGCAAGTAAAAGAGAAGAAAGAGGGAGCGACAGACAGACAGTGCGTGTGAGAAAGAGAGAGCGAGCATGATAAAGGCAGAGTTGTTATTGCACTTGCAATGTAGTGGGAGAGTGCTAATTATACAAACACTTGTACACACACACACACACACACAGCTAGCTGCACGCATGCAAGGAGTCTGTGGAGAGAGAGAGAGCGAGAAAAAGAGTGCACAGTGGTGCGTGGGCTTTTATAGAATGATGCTGTCTGTGCTCATAGCACACAGTGACAGGAAATGCATTTGTCGTGGCCTTTAATTGCTTTTTGTGTTTTTGTTGCTTTTGTTGCTGTGCTAATTAATTTGTTATTTATTATAATTTATTACAAGCTCAATGACATTTTTATTAAAATAGAGAATTGTTATATACAATGCGTTGTATAAAAATATTCAATATTAAGTATAAAGACAAAGATGGAAACAAATTGTTTAGCAAAAGCTCTAACAATTTTTAAATTAAAAAAAACCTTTAGTTGTCTAAGCAATAATACTATAGAATATTTTTCTTGTTTTGTAGTTGTAGCCAAAAAAAAAATAGTTATTCAATTATTAATTATTCATCACACACAATGTATGTATGTGCGTACGTATGTATCTGTAGCTACATTGTTTAGCTCAAATTTATTTTTTTTAATTTCAATTTTATTGTCAAGCTTTCAAGCTTCTGTTGATTTTGTTTTATGCACAATATATTATGTGAATATTGCAAAAATGAGTGAAAAAAAAATTAATAATAGGTGGCAATAACAAAAGAATCAAAATTAGTATTCTCGATATAATTTGTATGTTAATATAGTAGCGAGACAGCAACAACAATAAGAACAACAACAACAATAGAAAAGTTCGAATAGCAACAGAGACTCAATTTATTTCTCTCTGGCCTGACCAGCTACAACAGAAAGCAGCTGCACTATGGTCACTCTATTTTCGCCCAGCATGAGTGAACACAGGCGAGCGCGAGAGAGAGCAAGAGAGTAACAGAATTTACACGTGCCTATGTGTTTGTGTGTGTATGTATGACGACGCGCTGTAGAGATGAATGAAGCGAACGCCGATGTCGCAGTCGCTGCTGCTGCCGCCGCTGCAGGCGTACGAGCAAGTGTAAGTTCTTATATATGTATGTATGTGTGTAAGAATATTTTCGCATGTTGAAAAACAAAGAAACAAGAAAATTTTCCAATTGGCAAACATACAACAAGAATATGGCATACACACACACATTCGCACGCACGCACGTACACACAGAGTGAGAGAGAGAGAGAGAAACAGAGCGAGAGAGTTGCGAATGAGAATTTTGTGCTTACCGTTTTGCTTATTGACGTAGGCGTCCGTCTGCTGCTGCTGCTTCTGGTGCTTTTGCTAACCGCGTACACGTATATACTTTTATAAGTCTGTCTGTGTGTGTGTATTTCTTTTTTTTTTGTCACTCGTGTTATTATTTTTGCCCAGGGGCTGTTTGCGTTGTGGTTTTTGTTATGCAAAATGGCATAGAATTATTTTTTTAAAAAACACACGCAGCACAACACACAATATAAAAACTCTTCATTTACTGTTGCACAGGCACACGCACACACACACACGCGCGACTGCACAGCTGCTTAAGTAATATAAATAAGAGTATATATATAATAAGTGTGTGTTTGTATTTACTTAACAATTTAGTGGCAGCTACTACTACATTTATTATTATAATAATATTTTGTTGATTTGACTGCGCTGCTGCGGCTGCTCGCGTAAACGGCAAAACAACATGACTGTGACTGACGCAGCGACCACTTTACCGTGAAAAATTTTCATTCATTGAGGAAAATTGAAATGAGTGAAACGACACGAACCAAAACGGAACGAACGAGCTAACGAACGAAAGAGAGCGAACGAGCAGCGACGACAACGACGGCACGCAGTTTGGCCTGCATGTGACTGTGTTTGCATATGTGTGAATGTGTGTTAACTCTGGCCCCCCCTCGCTCTATAAGAGTATTGCCAACTCAGCAGCGGCTAAAAAAAATGCTACCAAATTAAGGCAAACATTTAACATACAATTTGTTTTTAAAATAAAAGTTGATCGCCTGTGCACACACTTTTAATTTTTATCGTTTGATTACTAAGCAGCGCCCCGCGCCGTCACACACACACACGCAAACATCACAGTGAGAGACTTTCAAACAGACGGCGCGTCGACGTTGGCAGCGGCACGTGTGTGTGAAATATGTTGGGTATGTATGTATGTATATGTGTGTGTTTGTCATTTGGTTGAATTTCTTAGCTCTGTCGCGCTCTCTCGCACGCGCATTTCGTTTTTTTGGTGCCTCAATTCGATTTTCTCATTGTTGTTGTTATTATTTTTATTATAATTACTTATTAATTCAATATTTGAAAATTAGCCACTGCATTTAATTACTTTTAGTTGGTTGTTTTTTTTGTTGCCCGCTACACACACAGATACAAATCAACGCACAACTGGAAATTACATATTTCTCCTTTATTTTGTTGTTACATTTTTCACTTGTTTCATTCTCGCATCGCTTTGTCGTTTTATTCTTGTGATTATACGTACGTTAATTTTTTTTTATTTAATTTTGCCTATATGCACTGCATCTGTATATGCTTCTATGTATATTTATATATACATATGTATTTTGAGTTGCCAAGTGTTTAGCACAAAATTAAATTGTTGCTAAATTCCACATACAATAGTATGTTCACACCACGAAAGACTCTAGCAAACTGAATTGCAGTGGCAACTCTAAGCTGCCGTCATGTGAAAAACACCAGCCGTACTCAAAATACCAAAAAACGCGTAAAAAAATACTGCTCGTTGCAGCCCTGATTGGTATTTTTCAAAGACTTGTTTTTATTAAGAAACAACATTAAAATAGTGAAATAATTTGTTAAATTAACTGATTTATTTAATAACTTAACTAAACCAACATATAAATATCATGGCAAGAGCAATTTTAAAGTATGTTTATTTATGTGCACAAGTGGCAACGCTGCAAGTGGCTGCCATTGTTGGCGGTTCTTTTAAATATTTAAGGCTCAACGCTGTGTTTTATTTTAAGCGGCAAAGTTCACATATTTAAATTTTCTGTTAATTTTGTGTTTATGTTTTATTTGATTCGCTTGCCGTTAAATTATATAGATGTTTAAATTTAATTTAGTGGTTTGCGCAGGCATGGTCACTCCAAAAAGCTCTATTTATGCATTGTGTGCCCGTTCAGCAAAAGCTCAAATTTAACAAACTTGTAAGAAATTTTTAAATTTATGAGGAAATCTGGCATTTGATTTTGATTTAAATTTAAGCAAATTAAAATCAGTTGGAAATGGATCGAAATGAGTATCAATTTTATTTGGATTTTGCCAGGCAGTCGTTGGTCTGGAAATTATTGTGAAAAACGTAACAATTATTAAAATTAAATTGGATTAAATAGGCAAATTTTATTTAAATATTTTAAAATAAGAAAGAAATAACTAAAGGTTGGTTCTTAATGAAACTTTCTCTCAATATAATATAACTCAATTATAAATTAATTTATATGCATTTATGTGTATTTAATTTGTACTTTTTGTTAACAAATAAATGATATTTTTAATGCGATAATATACGATCATAAATTTAATATAAATATGTATATTGCTTTCACATTTATTTATAAATGTAAATAAAAAAGTGCCAATTTGAAATATATAAACGTTCCCATTAAAAGTTTAAGAAAATTAATTTTAAATAAGCTTGATAACCAATTCAAATCTTGATTTTATGTGTGCCCAAAGCTATTTGACACTTTTCTGTCAGCGGACTGGCCACACTTACGCTTTGCTTTTTAAAATCTAATTGTGTGCACACTGCTAAAAGAATTTAAATAAAATGAACAATATCAACAAAATTAAGAGAATTATTTGAAAAATTTCAAATAATATTTAATAATTTACTTTCTTTAATCGGGTTTTAATCATTAAACTTGTTTTTTTTTATTTATTTTAGTTGATAAGTTGTAGAGTATGATTACATTTTTAATAAAAGCAGCTTAAACAAAATATTATTTAATTTTTAAAGTGCGCATAATTATATATTTTATCCTTAGGCTTCTTAATTTTTGCTATCTATTTAAATCAATGTATCCTGACACATGCTACACACACACACTTAACACTAAGACTCGTGAAATGGAGTCGGCAAGGACATTCATCAAATTGGCAGGAAAGTTTAGAAATATTAAACCGCTTATATGACCCAAACACCTGCTGCCAGCAATCGCATTTGTTTTTTTTTTTGTTTTTTCCTCGGCACGAAAATAAACACCTACGACATAAATTACGCATACGTCATGTAAGCTGTAAGAATATAAACAATTTTACACCTTCTGGTGTTGTTGTTGCTGCTGCTCCTTGTTGTGTCCTCCAACTTTTGACTTTTATGAGGGCAATCCTTAAAAGTGTAGAAAAAGTTCCATTAAGGCTTTATACCTAATATTTAATGAGTCGCAAAGAGCAAATTGTAGGCAATAACTTGGCATAAAATAAGTAAATTTAATTTCATTAATATACTCATCTTTGTTTAAGACAAATAAATATATTTTATAGAATAATCAGAAAGTCAGAAAATCATCTATGCTTAAAGCAAATAAATATTTTGTATATTATAATCAAAAAGTCAAAAAATTGTCCTTACCTAAATCTCTAATTTCAATATTTTAGTTTTATAATTTTTAATTAATTAATTGCTTTTTAATTGATTTCTTCATATGCATTGACAAGTTAAGAAATTAATCGTAATTATATAATTTATTAATTAAATATTTTCTTTATTTTAAATAATGTACAGTTTATCTTTAAATAATGTACTGCAATTGCACTTTTTAAATAATATTTCTTGCCATCAATTTATTGAATTGATAAGTTGCTTATCTTCAATTTATGTATATTTAAATTAAATTATTTAATTTAATTTGAAAATTTCATTTTTCCTTATAAGCTAATAACTTCTATATTCATTTAAAAATCGATTTTTACTTTGCTTTAGATATTACTTTTTTTTTTTTTTTAATGAATGATATTATAGTTGTAAAGATTAAATAAAATTAATAAATTTTCCCTTAATAGCTAATAACTTCTATAATAATTCTGTAATTTATTTTGACAGAACAGCTCTCGTTATTACTATTTATTTTTTGCTATAAATAAGATTATAGTTTTAAAGAGTTAAAAAAAAAAATTAATACAATTTTCCCTAAAGAGCTAATAGCTTCTTTAATAATTATAAAATCGATTTTGAATGAACAGATTTTGTTATTATTATTATATTTGTCGTGAACTAATATAAGTTATAGATTTTAAGAGCAATAAAAAAGCAGTAGAACTTGTTTTTAAAATCAATTTAATTGAAATAATTGTGTTATTATATTTTATATTTTTCATTGAATTATATTTTAGATTCTAAGAGTAAAAAAAAGTATTAAAATTTAATCGATTTTAATTGAACAGATTTTGTTATTTTTTTTTTTTTTTTTTTTTTGTATTAGAATCTAGATTTTAAGAGTAAGAAAGTAAATTTTAGATTTTATGAGCAAGAAATAATTAATAAAACTTATTTATTTATTTATTTACCAAAGCTCTCTTTTAATAAAAAAAAAAATACTTGAAAAAATGCTAAATTTTTAATTTTTCATTAAAAGAAATACTTGAACAAATTCAAGATTTTTGATTTAAGTTTCTTGCTGAATTCTTCAGTTATTTTGCTATTACATACTGAAAGTATTTAATTAATAATTTAAATTAAAATTAACAAGTAAAATATATTTTTTGTTATATTTACAAACCGACTGAAAATATAATAATTTTATGACAAACTTAAACGTCGCTCATTAATTGAGGTAACAAATTTTAAAAAGGGGAGAAACAAACATAAAAAATAATCTCTGAGAAGTTAACTTTGTTGGCTTGGCATAAGGAAATTTTGTGTGTGTGTGTGTATATGTATTTAAAATAATAATCATAATTTGCAACACCTGTCATCAAGGTTTTTATGTGTGTCGTTTTACAATGGCAACGACAATGTTATTTTGCATAATACTCATAAAAAGTAATTTGTAAAACTTTCAACAATAAAACATTTAAAATAAAAAAAATACACCAAGTGTCACCAACCTGCATTCCCTTTTAAAATTTTAACTTTAGCGTACACAATTTTCGCATTTACTTAGTTTTGCCATTAAATGCGAACATTAAAAACTAATATGCATTTTAGGTACAAACATTTCATTTTATATGCAGGAACCTCAAGGAGTTTTTTCTGTGGTTTAATGAATGGGGTTGTTTTGGACTTAGAACTCAGGGGTAAAATTTTGTTTTATATATTTAGTTGAATGTGGATTGTAATATGTTGTATTTAAGATAATTAGTTTGTGAAAATATATTTTATTTTATTATATTTTTGTGAGTTAACATTTTAAGTGTACAACAAATTTTGTACGATTTAAATAAAAATTCTCCAAAAAAATATAAAAAAAAAACATTTAAGCAACGTTTTAAATTTTATAAGAAAAACATTATTTATTTATATATATTTTTAAAATAACATTTAGTAAATGCCTCTAATTAAATTCTCCAAAAAAATATAAAAAAAACCTTTTAAGCAAAGTTTAAAATTTTATAAGATAATAAAATATATATTTATGTATATATATTTTTAAAATAAAATTTAGTAAATTCTGCTAATTAAAATTATTTTTATACACAAGTCCAAGACCTAGCTATTATTTTTGCAAATATGTTTAAATATGAAATTTGTACATACTTTAAAGCAAATAATCTAATGGATGCCTTAAAAACCAACAACTCCTAAATTAGAAAAATCAGAAAAAACAGTAAAATAAATAATAAATAATTTTGTATTTACATTCAACGCATCTTTACTAAATAAATACAAATAACAAATATACAAGAAAATTGCTCAGCGTAATTCAAGTGTGTTAAATTTAAAATTAATTATGCGTTCAAGTGTATATATGTACATGTGTATGTTTGTATGTGTATGTGAGCAACATATATTTCTACACCGTCAAACATCGACATATTTTTAATAAGTATGTAATGAAATTTTCGCCTAAAACTTTTACTTTGCAAAAGCTAAACTTTGTGGGAAACACAAAAAAAAAACAAAAAAATACAAAGAATTTTACAGGCTGCATCTAACGACTGTTATATACTCTATTTTTAGGCTGCTTCAATTTTTTTAATATTATTCTACTATTAACAGATTTTTCTTGATTTAGTTAAAAAAAAAAAGATTAATTCTGGCAAGCTATAATTTTGTAAGGATATTTATAAGACCAAAAATGTTTTTCATACAAAATTCAATTATTATGCAGTCAAAAATCTATTTTAATAATGTTCAATATTGTGCATAATTATTTGTAATTTTTGCATAGATTTTTAACTGTGTAAAATATATAGAAGTAAGTTCTAGATAAAACAGCTCACTTCTATATATTCTACACAAAGAAAAAATTATAAATAATTATGCATAATATTGTTACTTAATGAAATAGATTTTGTTGTGCAAATTATATAAACTCTGATAAAAACGGTTATAAATTGAGATTAAACAATATTAATTAAACAACATTACAATATAACGATAACTATGATTTATCCTTCAAAACTTGCAATTTATTTTCCTAAATATATGGCATATAAATCCGATTCCGGAATGCCAGAAGCAAAAAGGGATTTTTTATATGTAGGAAAGAAAATTAAATTTTGATAAAATTATGCAAAAATTTGTGAATATATATATTATATTATATATATAATAAGAAACCTAAAAAAAGTTTTTTGACTAATTATTCCTGTAAGCGCTGTAAAGATATAATACTCCGATATCGATCCGATTTGCTGAATTTCTATAAAAGCTATTAAAATATTTAATTTTTGAACCTGTTTATATTTTAATAAAATGTAAATTAACATTTTTTTTTATATACAACAACTTAACCGATCATATAGCTAGAATTTGGTATTAAATTTCCAAGTTCCAAGTTCCAAGTTATGTATGACCTTTAAAAAATCCTTTTTATAATTTAAAAAACAATTATAATTAAAATTATTCAATTCAAGTTAATATTTATACAATATGTAAAATCAAAAACCTATTAATCACAGCGTTACATATTTTATAAGTAAATCAAAATACACTTTTTAGTAGCAAGTATAACAAAATATTCAGCGCCTTTTTTGGTCGCGTTGCATGCAACAACAAGATGCAAAGCAAACAATGTAGAGGAATCAGGACACAGGACTGTGATATTCGTCTGCCAAGCAGAAACAAAATGGCCACAGGCCATTTTTGTGTTTTATATACATACATATATATTTTTTTAATTTTATTTGTTGGCAAGTTAATTGGAATAGTTTTGGCCAAACATCAACAAGCAAAGCAAGCGCAGCTTTAATATGGCTTAAAAGAAGCAGGAAAAAAAAGAAAATTAATGGAAGTGTAGCTAGATAGTTAATATACTCGTATGTAAATGCATTTTCGGTGTGCCGCATGTGGCAAGCATGTTGTGTGTGATGTGGGCGAATGTTTGTTGAAGTTGCACAGCGAAGCTCAATAATATTTTGCAATGCCCTTCGCAGTGGCAAATAACAACCTTGAACATGGCTTTTGGCCCTTTTTCCCTTTTGCCCAGCCAAATGCGCTGCGAATGAGCCAAAGAGTCCCAAAGTATTTTATTGTGCACATAAAACTTTATTTAATAACCGCTGCATGCTGGGAACGACCATAAAAAACAGCTATTAAAATTGCAGAAACCAAAAAAAATAAAAATAAAAAAAATATATAAACGAAAGCATTTAAAATAAAATCATGCCTGAGTCGCATAGTGGGCGGGGTCTTATGGTTTTTTACAGTCCTTTATTGGCTATTAGTATCTATGATGACTTCTATGATGTGTCAATGTAGGAAGACATTATGCGGCAAATTGAGTAGGAGAATTATAGCAAGGATTGTAAAGGATTACTGTGAACTTGGCAGCCAAAGTTGTAAATATTTAAAAAAAATTTAAATTGATTTTATATGTACTTTTAATTGTTGTTAAATATATACTATTTTTTAGGACTGTTTTTTGAGTATTTAACATACCAATTAAAGAGCTAAATATCGGATGATTTTATTAATTTGTCACAAAATTAGTATCGCATTGAAGAAGGCATTTCTAGCTTAATAAATTATATAAATTATATAAAGCAGTATCCGGTTAATTATATCATATTTGTCATAATAGCGATTGGCCAATAAATAAGTTTTTTGGGGAAAAAACTTATTGTTTTTTTTACCATATCCAAGAATTATTATGCGCTCTAAAAGATAAATAAATTTTAGTAATATCGAAACGCAATATATTTTAGTTGCCATAGAACAGTGTTTTGTTTTAAGTATTTTTAAAAGTAGTTTTTGAAGAATTACAACTCTGGGTTTCTCAATAAATACGACAGCGAAGTTGATTACTTTTGTTTCTGAGTTTACTAAATGAAATAGACAGAGGATAGAATTTTTGGTGATGTATTTTTAGAAGCCGTTTTCCTTCTGTTTAATGACCGATTGACATCAGTTTTTCTTCCTTAATTTTACATTTTATGAGCTAAAATTTTTCAACTAAAACTAAAACATTTTATTTTTTTTTCGGAGCGCAATATCCATTTTAGTTTCCATAGAACGATTTGTTGTTTTAAATGTTTTCTAGGAACTTTGTTTTATGCCATACCGTCTTCTACGCTCGTGAAACTCTAAAGAAATCGGAGTGCATTCCTTTGGTTGCCATTGGTGTTGTAACTTGCTTTGAAATTAGTTGTGCAAGTTAATCCCTCTGAAAATGTATAAAAGAATTGCCGTTTTCCATAATATTTGTTAAAAATCGGCGAGATTGTTACAGTATTTTTTTTATTTTTATGGGATTATTACTTTTCAATAAAATTTATATTGATGGAAAAATAAAAAAAAAACTGTTAGCCCGATTTTCTATTCCATTTCAGCTGGTGTCAATAAATTTTCCAAAGGCGCCACACATTTATTTTTATTCAAAGCTCTGAATATACATTTTTTTAAGCTGATCAACAGCGAATTAAATTGTGGCCAAGAAAAATTTTTGCATTAACCAATTTCAGATTTTACCAGAATTTTAAAACTGACATAGAGATTTTTATCCTAATAATAATAATTCTCAGAAATACGGAACATAAAAATCTTAAAAAAAAAATAAATAAATGTTGAGCTACTTACGCTTTTATATCCATTTAAATATAAATTTAAACCCAATCAAAAAAACCAATATAAGTTATTAAACAATTTACTTTAATTTAGTTGTATTTATTTATTTTATGCATCTTTTTCTTTCAGTTTATTTTCGTTTATTATTATGACTTTAATTTATTTTATTTCAATTTATTTTTTATATTTTTTACTAGACGATTATAAATTTTGCCATAAATACATTTTATATATCTTATTTCATTTACTGTTAAATTTTTGTTTGTCTTAAAAAAAAAATATTATGAAATTAATTACAAGCAGTTGAGAAGAACTTAATTTATTATTTATAGGTAATTGCCAAAATCTTATAAAATTGTTTGTAAAAAATTGGAATAAACATTATCAGTCAAAAAAATATGTATATACGGGAAATTTTGTTTTTTGTAGAACTAAGCTCGTTAAATGCTGAGATTTCCAGGAAGATGAATATATGTATTTAGTATTTAATTAAATTTAATTAGAATAATAATAAATTATAATAAAAACAATATATAATAGAGTATAAATGCAATATATTTGTCATTTTTGCTTTTTGCATATATTTGTTTACTTCAATTAATTTCATATTTATCTTTTTTCAGTTTTTTCAGTGCTTAGTTTGTCTTTTTTTTTTTGTTGCATAAATTGAATTAACTATTTTCACTTTTGGGCTTGTGTTTATTTAAATCTATTGATTGTACATATATATACATTGCATAATTTAAATAACACTGTTAAATGTGATTTAAAAACAATAAGTAAATTATAAATCAACAACATGTAAATAAATATGTAAATAAATTATTGGATTTTAGCGCTTTTTTTCTTTTGATTAAACCTTTGAATTATAATAATGAACATATTGTTTTGTTTTTATGCAATGTTTTTGAGCCAGTTTTTTATACGATTTTGTATTTATTTTAAATATTTGTTTTCATGTTTTTTTACTTTGAGTAAATAATACCACATTTGTTTAGTTTTCATTATTATTATTTATTTTTTGTTGCATTTGATTATTACCTTGAGTTAGCTAAATACTAACTTGTTTTGTTATACTCGTTTCCCAGAATAATAAAGAGTATAATTGTTTTTTTTATGTCTTTAATAGATGGAGCAAATAAATTAGGAACAGATGTTGGCATAATTATCTTTGGGAATACCCGATTATAATGTCAAATGAGCAAAAATCTGTAGTTTCCTTATTTGAATTGAGGACTGATATATTGGGAACCGAGTCGGGAACTTCTGGCAAAAACGAGTTCAATTTTTTATTTATGGCTATTTTCTCAATGTCTAATTAAATTGTTTTTTTTTCGAAATTTATTTTAAAAAAAATCTAGTTATTGTTAAGCTTTCAAATTAATTATAATTATTTATTATATAATTCTGTAATAGAAGAGGAGCTTGAAGAGATATAAATAAATCTGGGTTTCTAACAAAGAAATATGAAGAGAATAGATTATTTTGCTTCTGAGTTTTTAAATTAATAGACATGATAACTTATTTTGCAATTTAGAAGAGGATAGATTATTTTGCTTCTAAGCTTTTAAATAAATAGACAGAGGAGTATGCATTTCTGAAAATTTTCCTTCTTTTCATGGTCGATTGACATCTGTTTTTTCCACTTTAATTTAACATATTATAAGTTTAAATTTTTTAACTCAAACTAAAGCTTTTTTATAGATTTTTGTGTTTTAAATAATTCCGAGAAATCTCTAATTTCCTGTACATTTGAAGAAGTTATATTGAATTTGATAACACTAGCTCACAAATTTGTTTTAATCGAGGGAGCTGGGCTCTCTTATACTTTTTTTGATGTATTTTTGGGCGCTGATTTGAAAAATGCAAACCATTTTTTTTTTTTAAGAACGGTTTTCGAGAAAACCGCGAATAGCTAGTTTTTTGGCAGTCTTTGGACTAATTTTTTTATATCTAAATCAGATATTATTTGATCTTAAACAATGTTACACAATTCAACAGATAATTGTATTTCCTTTCTAACGGTATGCCGTTTATGCGGATCAAATACGAATTGATGTCATTATAAATCCACAAAGTTGAAATATTTGACATTTTTTTGCATTTTTTAAAAATTGCTGAATTTCAATTGATCTTTTAAAAATTTAAAAAATTCGTTTAAATACCTTTTAGGATTTATTATGTTAGATAATTCTTTTGCTTGCTAGAAACTTTAGCTATTGCAGCGATTGTTTGCTTCATTTAGAGAAAATCATTATCCTGAAGATTGGCGTATCTTTATGGAATATTTCACACATTTTTCTAGGATTAATAAACGCGGTTAGTTAAGAGAAAATTAGTAAACTTTAACGTATTATGAGGTTTTAATTAATTTTAATTAGACATTGAGAAAATCCTAATCCTTCACTTAACATATACATATATATACTATATACACTGTTTGAATTTTTAGAATTTCTATAAACTTTTCAAATTTGTTTGCTCAATTTATTGACACATTCAATGAGAAAGTTATATATATATATATATAGTAAAAAAATTGTGTGCTACACTTAAATGATTAAATGATCGGCTGAATATTATCTATATATGTATATATGTATTACTATAATTAGTTATGTATTTTTTTATAAATAGTTCACAACAGATCTATATGATAACTAAACGTCTGACATTGTCTAACATTTTGTGTTAATTCTTTTTGTTGTCTATTTACAAGTCTTATAATTATAATATTAGCTACTTTTATATATAGTATTACTAAACTTATGATAGGATTAACAACATGTATTATTTATCTCTTAATATTCAACCATTTACTTAACTTATGAACATTTTACTTAAAACTAAACAGAGATTAGGTGCAGTCTAGTAGTTTACGATCTTAATCCGAGAAATTCTTCTCGTCGGAGAAGCGTACATGATGGCGCTGTTTAAGCCGGACACCGGCGGTGGCAGTGGCAGAGACTGTGGCTGTGGCAGTGGCAACGTTGCACTGTTTTAATGCCGCTATTCTGACAATTCCGTTTCCGTTGACGCTGCCGCAGCTGGCGGCATCTTTCGGGTTGGCACTTCCGGTCGTCAGTGTGGGCGATGCAGTTGCCGATGTGGTCGTCGATGTGGGCGAGGATGAGTTTGTCCACTGTTCATCGCAGGAGCAATAGCCACGTGCCACATCGCCACCCTCTAAAGCCAGAGCGTGTATTTCTCGCCTGAATTTGTGGTGCTTCAGTTGCAACCTATTCACTGTTGCAGCAGCAGCTTCACCACACTCTCCATCTCCCTCTGTGGTTGCCACATTGAGCTGGCTGTCATCATGGCTGTCCATTTTGTGTGCCTCTTTCAGTGCATAGAATTCCTCGGGGGTTTCGGCACGCAACGTTTCTATGGAGCTGCAAGTGGCCAAGAACAAAATGTTTACATAATTATTATTCAAATATGGTCAAAAGTCAAAGTTAAATCCATTTAAAATATATGTCATTTTCCCCCTTTAAAATTTAATTAGCTTTCAATCAAATAAAAACATAAATAGCCATGGGAAATTTATTTATTTTAATAAAAGAGCGAAGGACCTGCACATTAACATCAAAGCTCTAGCTAATTAATAATATTTTTCAATCACAGTAAAATTCATTAATTGCTTCTATAAATAGTAAATACAAACATACAAAGTTCAGGAATTTTGCTGTTGATTGCGGATTGAAATAGTTTTTTTCAAACTGTATTAAATGCTCGACAGCGATTAATTAAAGGCTTTGATTTAATTTATTATAAATTTAAGTGTAAGGTAAAAAAACATAGGTATTGGTAGACAACAAAAAATATACGTAAACTTAATCATATTAATATATTAATTGTAAATTAATATAATTTATTTTTGAGCTTAAAAATCGCTTTATTGAAATCAGAAACAATTATTGCCTTATTCGATTGTTTATCATATTCAACTCGGTATCAGTAGAAAAGAAATTAAAGAAAAGTATTACTGTGATGTGAAATGTACACTGAGAAAACTATTAATTCTTAAATTTCCGAATTTATGACAATTTTTTGACAAAATTCTATTAAAAACGTATTTTCTTGAAGCCATGATACTTGGTCAATTTCCATTATGGAACATGTTATTAAAAATTAAATTGTTAAAAAAAAGAACATAAAAACAGTGCTTTATTTAAAAACACAATTTGATATTAAGCCGACTAAACTAATCTCCTAACAAACCAAGGTCACGAAAAATCACAACAAAAAAACAATATTTATTTAATATATGAGCATTTCGGTGATTATCTGTTCTTTGTTTTAAAATATTTAATATTAAATTAGGAGCGATTTAATTGTGAACTTAATTGAATATTATTTCGGCGCATTTATTACAATTTTATTATTTATTTTATATTTTTTTTTAATATATTTTCTGGCTATTTTATTTGTGCTTAATGTGAGAATATTATTTGCCGAATATTATTTTTTGCATTTACTTGTTTATAGAACCCAAAATTTTATTTTCTTAAAAAGAGATTTTAACAAAATGTTAATGTAATCCTGCAGTCCTATATATAAGTCCTATTGAGAATTGTAGGCGCAGGCTATCATAATTTCCTATTAAGGTAATTTTTTTTTGTATATATATATTTTTTATGCCATTTGAAGCTCACAAATTAGAACCTTCAATAATTAGAATTTTCATAAATTAGAATTAGGGCTTGTAATACATTTGTTGCATCTATTTTTGATTTAATGTATAAATATATGTATATATATTTTTAATTCAAAAAATAACTTAACTGTTATCTTCGTTTTCTTGTATTTATTAATAGAATTAACTAAAATAGAATATTATTGTATTTGGAGAAAATCTACTCCTTTTATTTGCACAAAAAAAAATCGTTAACAAATTAGAATATTTAAGAAAATTCGAATAGCCTTAAAAACAAAGTCGTTCTGATTTGTGCGTGTTGACTGCATTTATAATAATACTAGCAATTACTCAGTTAAGAAGAAATAATAATAAAAAATAATAAATAAATAAATAATTATAAAATATAATAAATAAAAAAAATAATAAAAAACATTTCGGTAAAGTAAAATCAGGCTATTAATTGAGTTTAAAATGAATTCTAATTCGATTATATAAATGTATAAATAGTAGTTACTTTTAAAAAGTCAAGTAATGCTGATGGATACTCTTTCAATTAGAAAGTTGTTATGCACACAAAAGCTCTCAGACTTGAGGTCTGCAAAAAGTAACTCAAGGAGCTAGTAAATAAGCACAACACTGGCATATTTATCTCCGATGACCTCTATCTCGTGCGTATTTTTTTAGCTGCACTTTCAACTCTGTACTGTGTGTGTAGATCAACGTTAGCCTTGTTGACTTGCCATCAAATGTTAAAATTCATGTTTACGAGCAAAAGTTGCCTTGAGAGCTGCCATTGCCAACGCCAACGCCCAACGTGCAGCATGCAACGTGCAACGTTCAACCGCAGCTCACAGGACATTCATTCGGCTGCCTGGCCCTGAAACTCTTTGAATTTGTATTTGTGTATCTGTGTGTGCATGTATCTATGTATCTGTATTTGCCAACTAGCCCGTTTTGCATCTCATACTTCATTGCGCTCAGTTGGCGTTTTCCATTATGCTTTTGTGTTTAGTTAAAAATTCAACAGAAAATCTTGTACAGCGCACTGCATATATATATGTATACTATATATATTTATCTAGTTGTGCGTCATGACAGCCAGACCACCCCCTCAACCCCCTGTTTTTTTTGTTTTGTGCGTGCTCATTTTTGCACTACAGTAAACTCTGTTTTGTGCGCCTGGGTCGCGTGAATTTATGCAAAGAAAAGCGAAAAGTGCAAAACTAAAGTGCAGCTGCAAAATGTGCGGTTGGCTTTTTGTGTCTGTCTGTCCGTCCGGGATTTGAAGGCAGGATGGCATCACGGGCTTCTCCACTTCCTTCAAATCCTTCGGCTGCTCTAGTTCATCTGGCGTACAGTTGAGCGCGCAATTTAGCGCAGATTGCCAGTGCGTGGGGGCTTGGAATTTACAAAAAAAAAAAAAAACGGGTTGGCATAACTATGTAGGTGGTTTTTTCCACGCTAAGACTTGGCTAAAAATTGCTGCGAATCCAGAAAGCTGCTAAACTTAACAAAACACAGCTACAATGTGTGCAAACTTGGTCCAATGCTGTGTGTATGTGTGTGTGTGTGTTTAGACCCATCATTAACGTATAACTCGCATGTTTTTGCAGTCACTTTGCATATTTGTAGTAGAAAAAGCACAAAAAATCACAAAAAAGCGGAAGTTATGCGCTTAGAATGAATAATAAACATTAGCCAACATTATACAAAAACAAAAAAAAAAGCAGAAAAATCGGTTTATTATAAAGCGATTAATGCTGTATATTAAATGTTGTTAATTTTACTTTTTTGGAAAATTATTTCTAGACTATTTACACTAATATACTGTTGAGTAGACGACAATCAGACAAGTTGTAATAAATTTTCAATATTAAAGGCAAAAGAGCCAAGGGTTATTTAGGAATTTTTTTTAGTTGAAAAAAATCAGCAGAATAATTTAAAAAATTAAGCGGATATTGGTCTTTATAAAAGTTACATATTTTATAAAATATAATGAAATTAAATGAGTTTTTAAAGTATCTAAAGCCAAACAAGTCCTATGCCTGCATACAAACTTATAGAGATTTTTAATTTAAACAAATGCAAGTTTTTTAAAGTTTAATATTTCACTAATCAATCATTACTTATTTCTGTACTGATATTACTTTATTTAGAAATTATACTTTCGCAACCTTGATCAATTTGTGTATCAGTAAACCATTAACTCTGAAGATCTTTATCTTTTCCAATTTAATCCAATTTAATTGTGAATTGTTTCCTTGGTCGTAATAAATATAAACTAAACTTAATCTTTTTTTAAATTTAACAAATTTAAAAATCCTCGACAATATTATTATTATTTTTTATATATCAAATTTAAGAAATATTTAAAATCCTTGACAACATTAATATTTTTTTTTTGTAGCAAATTATGCAAATATTAAAAATCCTCGACAATATATTTTTTTTATGTATCAAATTTAATAAATATTAAAATTCTTCGACATTATTATTATTATTATTATTTATTTATTTATTTTTTTTTTTTTGGGAAACATTTAATTTTACTGTTATTTCTCAACAACTTACATTAAACTTAACAAACAATAATAAAAAAAACAACTTAACAAAAAAAAAAAAACAAAATTAAGTCAGTTTAATTTTTTTTTTGATTTATTAAATTTAACAAATATTAAAAATCCATCACAACATTATTACTTTTTGTGTAATATAGTCACTGGCGTTGTTAAACATATCATTCTATATATTCTTATTTAATTTATTCATATTATTAACAAATTTATACCAAAAGTCTCATTTTTCTGCAACAATTTACTTAATTTAATTTACCCTAAAAATAGTTAAAGTTATTTTCTTTGCAGGGCAAAGACATCTGTCTATTGTATAGTTATTAAATTTAAATATCACTGATTTATTGACGGTTTAATTAACACTAATAGTAATTTACTTGAATTAACATACATAAATTCTATTTATGAGGCAAAGCATTTATGAATTATATTCCACATTGAACTTTGTAATAGGATTAAAATTCTCTATTCAAATTCTAATTTAATTGCTATTCGATTGATAATAATTACAGCATGAATATTAAGCTAGTCAACAATCAAGAAAGCTGTGTAAAATTCCAAATACAGCAAAATGTTTAATATTAATTTTCTTGTGGCTATGTGGAATGTGGAAAACCATCAATTTTATAACATACTGCTTTAAATAATCAACCGCAACCACATACCTAAAAAAAACACATAAATCTTTAATTTCTATGCTGGATTTAGGTTGAAATGTGAGCTGAATGCGAAAAGTTGACAAGTTTCGTGCAGGAAAGTGGTGAAAACTTTATGTAATTATGTAATGCAGACAACCAGACAGAGAAATTGCCCTATATATATATATATATATATATATGTATGTATGTGCACACTCATGTAATAAACGTGTTGTGTAATTAGTGTAAAAGTTTCAGGAGCATTAGTCAACACGCGAGTTATTAAAGTAAGTGGAATAGATTAGTGAAACCCTTTTGGCATTACGTATGAAAGAGCTTAGTCGGCTTACTTACTGTTTTTTTAATATAGAAATGTTTTTAAAGCGCACATAAATAATTTCATGTTGCACATAAACTGCAGTTACAAGAGGTATTTATATAAAAAAAAATGTAAAGTTGGAAATTAAAAGTGTGCATAGAAAATGCTCTACTTAGGTTTTTATTAATTTTTATAACTTTTTTTAAAGCTGACTTTGGCGAAGGCATTTTTAAAAAATAAAAATATATATTAAAAATACAAATAAATATCGGAACATTAAAAAAAAGAAATTATTTAGAAAAAGATAATAGAATAATTATTGAAAATCATAAAAATTTATTAAATTTATAAAAACAATAATAATATTTGCTAAAAGATTGCCTTGCATTAACTCTAATTTAAAATTAATCAAAACAAAAATTGAAATTTTTTGACTTAGAAAATAATTATTTAGGAAAAAATAAAAAATAAATAATTTTAAAAATCAAAAAATTATATTAAAACTTAAAAAAAAAAAATAATAAAAAAGATGTCGAGAATTTTTAACATTTGTTAAATTTAATACATAAAAAATAATAATAATGTTGTCGAGGATTTTTAATATTTGTTAGACTTGATACATAATAAAAAATGATAACGATGTCGAGAATTTTTAATATAAAAATTATTATTAATAAATTTGCTAAATTTCAATTTCGAAAATAATTTTTTTATTGACAAAAAAATAATAATGTTGTCGAGGATTTTTAATATTTTTTAGATTTGGTATATAGTAAAAAATAATAATGATGTCGAGAATTTTTAATATTAAAAATATTTTTATTAAATTTGTTAAATTTCAATTCCAAAAATATGTATTCTATCTTTTAATGTTAAATGTTGCAAAAATCTCGTTTAAATTTTAAATTTTTATTAATTTTACTGATGAAATGCTGTGACTTCCTAATAACACTGCATTTAATATTAATATAGCTCAGTTTCCATTTTTCTACATTCAATATTTTGCTTTTCACATATCAATATCATTATTGAGAACTGTTTTTTTTTTGAAATTTTATATCAGATGTTTCGTTTTATTTTTTTGCAGCACGGCTAAGATTGTGTGGGTTGTATGTTTCTAATTCGATGCCCTACTCAAATGAAATGTAAACACTGAGGATATCTATTTGAAAGTGCTTTTATTTTTTGATTAGCTAAAAGCATTTGCAGAATTCTTTCAACTTGTTGTGGGTACTTGAATTAACAATGAATATTTGTGCTTGATTTCATTTCTATACTTTCTTCTTTATTTTACCCTTTTTGTTGACTATTTGAGGTAATAACAAATTCACAGCATTTGTATAACTTTTCTGTTTACTTTGGATATATCAAAAACATGCCCTTGACTTCCATTTGAACATAATTTAAACAAACGCCAAAATATGCATGGCTGAAAAAGCACAAAAAAAAAAATAAAACAAAATGTGAAAAGTAAACGAGTAAAAAATGTATGGAAAATTAATGTTTATTGCACTTTTAACACATATACACTTCGCCAGCAAGCAGCAGACTATATTCACCATAGTATATATATAGTTATATGTATATATAAACTAAAGTATATATATATGCAGCCGCCATATATGGTGGGTGCAAATTTGCATAAAGGTTGCCACTTGCTGCTGTTGCCTTTTACTTTAGTTGGGAAATTGCATTTTCCTGAGCACAAATGTTAATCAGCTAAAAGTCAGAAAGGTGATGCTGTGGCCCAGAATGTTGACTACTTTACAAAGGTCTTCAGAAGGCCAGGTGTAAGGATACAAAAAAAAAAAAATGAAAGAAATGCAAATTTAATTGTATGCCAACTGAATTAATGGGCTGCCCACACACACACAGCTGCGCTTCAACACAAAACCCGTGAAAAAACACGGCATAAAAAAAAAACAAAAAACTTTGCAAACGTAAAGCAACTGCAAGTGGACAACGTTGGTAAAAAGTGGTTACTTTTTGGGCATAGGGTATTCAGAGACGGCATATGCCCCAGCAAAGGTGTAAACAAACTTTCCAAATTTGCATCTCTTTGATCGCCAAAAATTCGTGGAAAGTATATCTATATACTTTAAGGGTTATTTATTGTCGAGGTATTTATTCGAAACTTTTCAATTAAAATAAAAATTTTAAATATTAGTTTTTTAAAGCTTTGGAGTCGCCTAACTATCATTATTTTAAAATTTCAGTTTTTACGGAATCTGTATAATATTTATGAGACTTTATTATGCCAAAGTATGAAACTGAAACTCTCTGCGTGTCCTGCACATTTGTATATGTCAAAAGGGCAGACATTTAAGTTCAACCTTTCAACGAATAAAAGAAATAAACTTGCAAGGGAATTTTTCTTCATTTTTATACACTGTTTGTAATGGGAAAAAAGGTATAATGGGTTTGTGTAAACTTCCCCCAACTGCCTGTCTGCCTGATTTGCAAAATTGCAATTGTTAATATTGAAATTTAAGCAATTAAATATGCTAAATAATTAAGTTTTTATTACCCAACGGCTACTAAAGTGCCACATTTAAATAGCAAACCGAAAAAAAGAGTATATCAGAATCGGGTGCTTAAAAATTGCTACGTTTTTTACTTGTTTCAGGCATTTTTTCTTGTGATCAAATAAAGGGTAAATATTTTTTACAGCCACATGTTTGACATGCCGTTTGTTATTATTGATAAACACTGTGGCCATACTTTATTTACCCTATTTACCGACATTCTTTTACTCGTAAACGGATAAAATTATTGTCATATTTGCAGGTGCACACATGTTTATTTAATATACAAGTATTTACCTTAAATAAATTTAAATTTCTCTGCAAAGTTGTCTTTCAATAAGGAGCATTTTACAAATTGTATTTCTTGTGTTTTTTTTGTTTGTTTATATTTACAAATTTATTTACAATAATTTATCCAACGTCCTGTTGCAGGACGTAGTGGGTAAAATCTGATAAATGTGAAATAGTATTTTTAAGAAGCTTAATATAGTCAGAAGAAAAAATTTACTATCTTTTTGTACGGATAAGTTTTTAGTAATATTTCTGATATTTTATTCCTCTTTTATGGCAGTTATATAATATCGTAGTAAGCCGATTTTAATGTAATTTTAATTATATAAAAAATCATAAAACTATTAAAATTAAATAATCTTTTTTTTTTATATATTGAAACTGAGTTTTCTGTCTGATCAAATAGATTAATATCGACCCGATTATTGATGCTATTCAAGTTAAAAATATTTATTTAATTTTTTAATCTGCTGCAAGTTTTAGGACAAAAGTATTGATCGCAATTCCTATAACTTTTAAATAAAAAATTATAAGTTAAGAATTATTTTTTGATTATTATTTTTAAAATTGTTAGAAACTCTTGTTTTTCACCCAAAAAATATCATAGTAAAATTTTACTTAAATTTAAATTTTTATTTATAAATCATAAAATTGTAAATAAGCTTAGAAAAACCTTAACATTTATTCATCATATTGTATCCTTAATACAGGATATGTATATCAATGGAAAAGTATTGAGATTAAGACCATTTTTGTATATAGAATATGTATTTGAACTTTCGCAATATACAGCCTGGTTCAAAATATACTTAATATTTAATATATATATAATCTTCTAAAATAAAAAAATATTTAAAATAAAAATTGACAAATATTTTATACTATCAATTTTAATTATATTAATTATAAGCATGTAAAACAAGAGTAATTTTATGATTTTTAAATAAATATTAATATTTAAATATTCGATTAAAAAATAATTCAATTTTGATAACGAAAAATGCGAATTAAAGTTTATTTTATAATTAAAATTAAAAATAAAAGTTTTTCCTCTTTCCAGAGTACTGCAACCTGAATAAGTGTATCTAAGATTTTATATTTAATATTTTTAATATTTTTTTCAGGCTTAAATCTAAAATTCCCGTTTCTACTTCTAACTATTTCTGTTTGGCTCTGCAATATTTCGAGCGGCTTTAAGCTGTTATTAAAACTGTTTTTTTTTTTTGCCTTTGGGACAACTTACCCTGTTGATGACTATAAGTCCAACTCAAAGACCGACACCTATCAGACACGCATCTCATCAATTGCTGCCTGTGGCACCTGCTGCTGCTGCTGATGTTGATGCTGCGCTGCTGACGTCGTGGAGCTCATGCCCAGACTATCACCTAGATTGTGTGGCATGTGGCCATGGGTGTGGCTGTGTATGTGTCCTTTGGAGGAGCTAGGTGCGCTGCTGACGCCACTGCTGCTGCTGCCACCCGATGGTGTCTGATCGAGCATCATATTGCCACCAGGACCCGTTGCAATCATACTGGTGTTGTTGTTGTTACTGTTGCTGCTGCTGCTGTTGTTGCTGGTGTTCGTTGTTGATGAGGAGGCGGTGCGCAACGGTGGGCGTGGTCCCCGTATATGATGCGTCTGCATGCCCGTTAATACACTGCCATTTGCCTGATGTTTGCCAGACTGTTGCAACTGTTGTTGTTGCTGTTGCTGTTGATATTGTTGTAGCTCTGCGAAAGGAAAATTGACTGGTAAATACTTATGTAAGCTACTTATGTCGTTATGCATATGTCGGCATATTATCAAGCAAATGTTTATTGTCAGCATCAGCAGTAATAGCCCCATGACAAAAGTCAATTTGCAAACAAAAAGGTCGAGCAATAAACACGCATTGTAATCGACATCGTTGTAGTCAATAAATTAAAATGAAGGATATTCCTGAAACTGATTTTCATTTCGACTTTGATTAAATATGAAAAATCGGGCAAACAAAATTTTAAGGAAAACTTAAATGTTGCCAGAAAATAGCAAAACTTGAAAAAAGTAAAAGTAAAAATTTTTTGCAAAATAAATTTTGTTAGATTGAAAAAAAATAAAAAATATATAAATGTAAGGTTTAGTTTTTTATCAAACGACAATGCAAAATCCTTTTTAAAATTAGTTAAAATTAAAAACCCGAAAAGCCTAGACGTATATGTATAATAATTAAATCAACAAATATTTAGTTAATTTTTTTTTTATTTTTTTTTCTATCCTCTCTGAATGAAATTAACACAATTGCTATCTGAATATTAAAAATTAAATCAGAATTAAATTCTTCAAATAAAAATAAATGAAAGGTTTAATTTTCTATCAAGCCGTCATGAGAAATCCTTTTTAAAATTAGTTAAAATAAAAACCCGAAAAGCCTAGACATATTTTTATAATATTTAAAATAAATATAAATATTTATTTTATTAAAAATTAAATCAAAATTAAATTCTTTAATTTTTTGCATAGTTTATAAGACTTAGAGTGATTTTTAAGTGTTGCCAAATATTTAATTTAAATCAAAATAAAATCAAAATCAGTTTTATAATAATTAAATCAATATAAATATTAAGTGTTATTATTTTTATTTTTTCGTTATCCTCTCTAAAGGAAAATAATACAATTGCCTTCTAAATATTAAAAATTAAATCAAAATTAAATTCTTAAATTTTTTGCATAGTTTATATGACTTAGAGTGATTTTTTTGGTGTAACCAAATATTTAATTTAAATCAAATTAAACTCAAAATTATTTTCAGGAATACCCAATTTATTAAGCATATCATCATTGCGTCTGCTGCATTTTCTGTGCCATTGCCCATAATTTAGCACATCCTTTCATGCACTCCTGGCTACATACCCATTTATGTTTATATATATATATATTTTGCTATCCATGTCATTCAACATTTATGCAGTTATTGACGCTGCTAATATTTTGATATTTTCTCATGTCCCTGCGAACACATTTCAAACTAAATAGACACCCTCAATCTATTTTCGATGTGTGCTTTTAAATATTATATATTTACATATATATTTAGTTATCAGTATGCGTGTGCTAGTTTATATATTTGCCTGAATTGCAAATGGAATGCAGTTCTATTGACATGTTCTGTGTAATATTAGTTAGACTCATTCAAACTGTCTGCTATTTGCGTGCAATATGACAAGGCTTTTGACCATGAAAATATTTGTGGTAGATAAATTTCAGCATTACCAATTCAGTTGGGGAGTTTTTTTTTGACAATTGCAGTCAGTATAAAAAATATAAAAATTGGCTGAAAGGCTATAGTAATATTGCAGTCAGAAAAAGGCGGCATTGACCTTATAAAGTATATTAATATTTGATCAATATCAACATTTGTTTGTATATAAACTCTTCGGTAAAAACTGAAGATTGTGAGCTTGAGATTTACTTAAATTTTTGTGTTCATAAATAGCTTACAATTATTTTAAAAAATTTAAATAAATATTAACTATAAATATTCGCTTTTCTGTTTAAATTAAGAGGTTTCCACATTTTTATATACTTTGGCAAAATTGGTTTTACGGAAGTTAAAAATAAAACAAAATATTTGTGTATAAATAGTGTATAAAAATTTACAAATTGCTCACAGCAAATACTAAAAAAAATATACTTCTTCTAACTTGCATTCAAATAATATTAAAATAACCATTTAAAATAAATATAAAGTGAAATATGTTTCGATGCAGCAATTTATAATTTATTTATTTTTAGTTATTTATTTTCTTTATTTTTATTAATGTTTTATCGATTAATTTAAATACTTCCAAATCTGGCCTGCAGCAAGAATTAACAATGCGATAGAAACGAAGAAATTTGACTGTGAACTAATGTATTATATAGTACAATAAAGCTTAAAAGCTGACATTTCAAAATTAATTAATTATCTTAAAAGGCAGCCAGGAGTTAACTGTGGACAAAAGCTATAATTAATTGTGCAAAAGTCTAGACTGCAACATTAATTTGACAGTGGGAAAATGAGAAAATAAATAAAATTTTTGTAGTAAGTAGTTTAGTTATTAAACTAAGCATTTATCCAAAAATTATGCCCCAAAAATGCCTTTGTCTTGGCATTTTATTATGCTTAACTAAGCGGACTGTTTACTTTCATAATTTCATTGGGCAATAGAGAAATGCGGCCACCAGAGAGCATTCAAAGTCAATGGATAGGCTAGCAAAAAGAGACCCAAGGCGGCAACAAGCTTAGGATAATATTAAAGCTGACTTTGGCTTAATTTAAGTAGCGGCCATTTGCCAAAAATCCACCCAAACACACACACACACTTAATGCATAATTAGGTAGATAGTCAAAGGAAGTTAGTGTAGAAGAATATTCGTGTGCAATTTACCATTTTGGGGGCTCACAGTTGAGCTGCCCGCAATTCTGAATATGAAATTAACAACGGTGCGTATGCGTTATGAAAACGAGACACAAGCGCGCGTGTGGGTTGCAATAAATTTTCAATTTTCGTGCAATTTCTCTATCTATATTTATTTTTTTTTTTGTGTTGGCGTAGCCTTTGCCAAATATGCGAAATCCGCAGCGAAGCAAAGCTAATTTATATGCGCATCACTTATACGCAATGTGGCACAAAATGCATAAGCAACTCGCATGCAATTACAATTCCAAAAATGCTATAACAAATGCACATAATAGAAATGAAAATTATTACATTTTCAGTACAAATGCAGACAGTCATAATAATTTTTAATTTTGTTTTTTTAAAATTTTGTTCAACGGATGTTGATTAGTATGAAATGACAGGAGCGGATATGCCGCATACATAACTCAAAAAATAAAAGGGCAAACTGCAGTGGCAACAACATGGGACCAAGGGTTCACTTGACCACAGAGGCGGACCCTTAACTGGTCGCTCATGCGGCATTGCGGATTTACAGTTCTGTCCACAACTAAGTGGCCCAACACAAGTGCAGACAATTGTGCATTGTGTATCCGCCAGGGAAATGTGTGTGTGTTGTGCATTAATGAGCTGCGCACAATTGCAAGCGAATTTATTGCTCAATTTGATTGCCCTTTTTTGTTTTTTTTTTGTTTTTTGGTTTATTACAGTACTCAGTTGACAGTTGTGGGTCCTATCAAAAAATTACATGGCTGGCTTTGCAATGGGATATGCTTTTGGGTTTCTACCACTGCAGCGAGTGCAATTTATGGTCAAGAGATAGTCAAGTTTCAGTCGACACAGCTGCTTTTAATGAGCGCCAACATTAAATATGCAAAATTGATGATGATTAAGTGTATAAGTATATAAGATAGATAGCATGCAAAACAGAATAATTAAAGTTTTCTTAAAGTAGTAATAAATTATGCTAAAACTTCGCATAATGTAGAGCTAAAATTGTAGAGTTAAAATCTTTGAAGACAAAGAAATTCTTATGCGATATTTAAGGCTTTGTTGGCTAGATTTTCTGACTCGGAAAATCTTATTTTATAACAGCACAATCCATCTAGTAAATACACCCATTTAGACCCACTTTATCATAATTCTAATTTAAAAAAAAACAATAAAATATAAAGGCAGAACTTAAGGTATTTAAAATATTTGTTTTGTAAATATAAAAAATAAAAAAATAAATAAAACATTATAATAATTTTTATGTATTTAATTTTTTTCTATATTTCTGATTTTTCTTACATCAATAAATTTATTTAACCTGATATTTAAAACTTCGGCTTCCTACTTTATTATAATTCAAATTTAAATGCTTAATATATATATTTTATAGGTCAAATTTAAGATTTTTTAAATATTTTTGAGGGAATATTTTGTCATTTTTCGGAAATTTAATTTTAACGCTTTTAATTTCTTATATTATTTTTTTTTGTGTTACACCAGTAAATTTTATCAACCTGATATTTAAAATAAAGCACTTTAGCTTCCAACTTTATCATTATTCAAATTTAAAATTTTTATAATATATATTTTATAGGCAAAATTTAAGATATTTTAAATATTGTTTAGGGAATAATTTCGCATTTTTCTGAATTTAAATTTTAATATTTATAATTTTCTTTATTTATAATTCTGTTTTGTCTTACACCAATAAATTTAATCAGCCTTTATATTTAAAACAAAGCACTTTAGCTTCTAAATTAATCATTACGCAAATTTAAAATATTTAAAATATTTAAAATATATATTTTATAGGTAAAATTTAAGATATTTTAAATATTGTTTAGGGAAAAATTTGGCATTTTTCTGAAATTAAATTTTAATGTTTATAATTTTTTTTATTAATATATTTATTTATATATTTTATAGGCAAAATATAAGATATTCGAAATATCGTTAAGGAAATATTTTGCCATTTTTATAAAAATTTAATTTCAATGTTTTTAATTTCTTGTATAATTTTGTTTTGTGTTACAGCAGTAAATTTAATCAACCTGATATACAAAGCACTTTAACTTTCAACTCATGATAGCCACAAAAGAAATGTTATAATGTTTTTTAATGGGCATTTACTCAATTATATATGTAATTCAATAATTTATAATCGATTAATAATAACCAGACAATTGCGATTAAATTTAAAAATGAAATGATTTAATGGTCAAACAGTTTTGCTCTGCATTTATTTAAAGACAATTACTTGACAGTAAAAATTTAAAATATTTGTGTACATATTTTTAATCGCTTAACATTTAAACTTGCTTGTTTACGCTATTGTCTGTTTGAAATTAATAGCTTCACAATAAATTTTAATGCTGACAAATGATCTGTAGACATTTTTACTGCACAGGCTCTCTGTTTTATCCCCCCTAACCCACTAATGACAATCAAATTATCAAACGTTCAGCCAAAAACTGCCGAAAAATGGCCGAACCATTTAAATTTGATTGCAGCGAGAATTGTACAAATGATTTTGTGCCATGTCAGATTAGCATACAATTTAAAGCTTTTCAATCAAACATAAATCACAGCAAGTGATTGACTTGACCAACATACGCTTTGTGCAAGTTAGCACAAAATTGTGCGTAGTAAATCAGTTAGATGCTAAGACTAGGTAAAACGGGACTAAACTAAAGCAACAGTATAAAAATGCAATTTTTCAAACGGATATCGAAGGAAATTTATGTTCGTCTATTTATTATAGAGTCGGGTATTCAGCGCACAAAACACACAAACAAATATTAAGTATACGCATTATACACAGAACCAATCAGGCGAACCAAACTGTTTTAGTGTGTGTGTGTGTAATTAAATTGGATTTATGGCGCGCGTGATTGCAAAATGAAGTTAATGTGTATACAAATACAATAGCGAAAAATGCGAATACTTGGAAAACTTTCAGGAAACTCGGCGAACTGGTCGCCAACATAAGAAAAATGGTTTATCGAACTTTTTTGAGTGCACGGAAATCGTACCTTGTTTGTCATGTCATCAATAAACGACGAACAAGTTGGTAGATGAAGGGCAATAAGAGTGGCAGCAAAAAACAAAAAGGGGAAGAAACAAATTGAATGAACATATTAAAAATGAAGTGAGAATATTGCTGACGGCAGCTTCCAACTGTGCTATACTCTGTTTGCAGACTGTGAACAACAATTTTGTTAAGCAATTTTTTGAAGATATGTATTAGTAGTTGCTGTATTAAATTTAGTAATTTTAGCTTAGGCAAAAGCTATAGATATTTGCTCATTTGTGTTAAGTGAGCTTTAAATTTAAATATTTTTCAGCACACCTTAGTCCAACATACTCTTGCCTTTTGGGGGAAAACAGAGTATACGTGGGAAATGTAATATGCGAGAACATTTTCTGCGAAGGAAGTGCCAAGGAAATGGAAGTCGGTACGCCCAACTGGACATATTTCAGTTATAAAGCAGCAGCAGCGAAATGAGCACTGAAGCGCATCCATGAAATATTTATGAGTGCCACCATGTAGATTTATGTATGTTTCTTGAGTGTCCAAACTGAAAGTGAATTGAAAAATTTATTAGCTGGATTAGCCGTTGGGATACGGTTTGATTCTGCCAGTTGGGTTAAAGTTATTTAACTTGTCTCCCAGTTTGAGCTTTATGGAATATTTGATTAGCCAAGGCGGCACAAGTTTTTAATTAATTGTTAATAAACAAAAATGAAGGTCATTCAACGAAACACCATAGCAATTTAATTTTATATTATATGAGCATACTCCTGGTTAGATTTTTGCTTTTAATTGGAAAATATTAACTAAAATATTAATGTGTGACAAACTTTTAGAATTAATTTATTTAAATTAAATTTACTGAGAAATATGTACTAAAAAGTACACAAATTTACACATTTTTATAATAAATTAATCTTAAATTATTTGGGAATTTATTGATCTTAAATTTTATGAGAATACTCTTGGCAAAATTTAGCTTTTAATTAAAAAATATTAACTAAAATATTAATGTGTGACAAACTTTTAGAATTAATTTATTTAAATTAAATTTATTGAATAATATGTACTAAAAAGTACACAAAAATCAAACACATTTTCAGAAAAAAAATAATTTTAAATTAGTTGTGCAATTTTTAATCTTAAATTATATGAACTAACTCCTGGCAAAATTTTGCTTTTAATTAAAAAATATTAACTAAAATACTAATGTGTGTTTCATTTTTATAAATAAATTATTTAAATTAAATTTATTTAACATAAAATATGTACTAAACAGTACACAAGGAGTTTAATTAAAAAATCAAAAACATTGTAATAATTATTTGATTCTCTCACTGAATGATTTCTATTTCTGCGGAAAATGTTTTTTTTTTGTTAATAAAATTTGCTCAAAATTCAAAGGACAAATTTCTCATAAATTACAATTCCAAGAATTTTACTAAGAATTTTTTTTTAAATAAATAAGTTTTATTGCATATCAAATTTACTATTAAATATATATTAAAAAATATTGTCTATATCAAAAAAAATATACATATTATTTTATATCATTATTATATATTAATGACTTTCTTCGCTAACCTTAAAAAAATCAGTAAAAACAAAAAAATTTAAGATTGATTTCTGTTTATTAAGCACAGAAAATATTGTCTATATTTATAAAAAGTATTATTGAGCTGATTATGAGAACCAAAAAAAAAAAAAGGTAGATTCTCATCTTTCAAGGTTTAAATAAAAAATATCATATTACTTAGGCCTTCTCAATTTTGTTTTTTTAGCTGTTAAAGTATTATAAGAAATTGTTGAAAACAAGAACCTTAAAAACTTTACCCTTTAAGAAGTTAAATAAAAATAAAATGAAATTATTAGAATACTGCGTTTTATGCGAAAATTCTTTTAAAAGTTTATATAATTAAATTAACTTTAGAAAACACGTCGAAAAAAACCCAAAGTTTAATTTTCTTGAGCTTTAAAAATACTCTTCAATTAGGCTTGACTAGATTCATGCAGGCTTTTCTGTTTTTATAGCAAATTAGAGTAGTAAACTTTTGAATGCAAATTAAATCAAAACATTTGTCAAGCCAACAAGTTATATGACCAAACTGTCCAAGCTGTACTCCAAGCAGAGCCTTTATTACGCCAAATTGTCTGTCTTACTGTACCACAAAATATACAAACCCAGTCATTGGCAGGACAAGTGACCACAGTGCGGGTCTTGTCTTGTGCCAAGGCAATAAAATAATATTGTCTTATATAACTAGCTGGGCAATGCACAACATTGTGGGGTTAAAAGGGAGACAACCGAACTATATCAACCCTCAATACACAAAAAAAATATAGAAGGACATCTACAGATAAAGTGAAATTTGTATGCCCGCAGTTTCGTCTGTCATTTTGTTGAAATCATCAGAGCCTAAATAATAAAACTAAGAAAAAGCGAAAGGCAAACACAAAACTGCGGCATCAGAAGCCACAATACGGCAGCTGCAGGAGAAGATCGAACAATGGCAGGGTTTGGGATGTGAAGGCCTCAATTTTTTTTTTATATTTTTTTTTTTTTGGGAAAGCAAACATATGTTGACGGCTTTGCCATAAATATGGCCAGGAAAGGGCCGACGGAGGACAGGTCTATGGGCTGCTGGCTTGCAAATAGATTTTTCATCATATTTTTTTTTTTGTTTGCCTGTCTTTTTTCTGCATTACACACGGCGTATGTGTGATAAACGATATCTGTGTGTGTTTGTGTGTGTGTTGAAATTTCAATAATAACATTTGTATGAAGCTGTTTATGTCCTCGTGCTGGTCCTGTTCATAGTCCTGCTGGTGGTGCTAGCCTGACGTTGACAATGTGGATGACAATCACGTCACGTCAGGCTGTCTCGCTTTTACCCCTCAAAGTACTCCCTCCCCGCTGTCTCTTACTGTACTTGCTTGTACTTGGGCTTAGCAGGCAAGTCGCGTTTGCCTTTTGTTTGCTGTTTTATTTTTATTACATTCAGTCACCCTTCTCTCCTAGCACCCCAAACAACACACACACCCCACACACACACACACATATACAGATAAACACACACTCACACACACACGTCAGCAAAAATCATCAAAGTAGATAATATTTATATTTTATAATAAATAGAAAAATAGAAAACAATTTGAAAAAATAAATAGAAAACTAGAATTTGTGTTCTTAACGCCAAAGCGTCGTTAATTTCAAATTTACCAAGTGGTTCTAAAAAGTACATATTATTAATATATTATAATAAATAGAAAAATAGAAAAAATATGGAAAAAATAAATAGAAAGTCACAATTTTTGTTCTTACGCTAAGACGTCGTTAAATTCAAATTTACCAAGTGGATTTAAAAAGTAGATAATATTTATATATTATAATAAATAAAAAAATAGAAAAAAAATAGATAATAAATACAAAATTCCAATTTTTGCTGTTATTCTTAAAGCGTCGTTAACTTCGATTCATATAAAATAAAGAAGATAAATTTGACATGTGGATAAATTGCAAATCTCTTTCTTAACCTCATGATAATTTAGCTACACAAATGTTATACAACTAGAAAATAAAATAAACTTTTTTATTTAAAGAATACATTTTTTGAAGCTTTATATCTAAATGTGCCCTTGAAGCAGTGAAATGAATGTGTGGAAAGTCCCCAAAGGAATAGATTAAATCAGGATAAATTTTATACATAAAACTAAACGAAAAGGTAACCCTAAATAATGATTATTATATGTTTAAATTTAAATATAAAATAACTATATTTTTTTCAGTATTTATTATCTGCTAGTTATTCAAATTATCTTGGGAATTTCAGGTAATTCCAAAGCGCTGCAACTTGTATTATTAATGATTAAATTTAATCCCCATAGTTAATTTAATATGAGATAAATAATTTATCATAAATTACACCAGAGACACAACTTGACATAGGTTGAGTACACAAGTTAGGAGAATAAAGATATGAAACTTAAAAAAATAGTTTAATTTACAATATTATACATTTTTTTAAGTGTCATATTTTTAATCTCCTAATTGTAAATTAAACTAACTTCTATTGTCAAATAAAATAAAATAAAATTATAAGTAATGTTGCTTGTTTTATGTTCACAAACAGAAATAAAATTAACCCAATTACTATTAGTAATAAAATTCCTTTAAATGTTTTTTCAGTTAAAAGGTAATAAATAAATATAAAAAATAAATGTGTGCCCCTTTAACTAAATCAACAAAGCCCAATAAGGCATTAAAACTTTCGTTAAAACAACCTAAGCATTTCATATAATCCAAGAAGATCAGACAGCACTTAAGTCCTTGCAAGCAAAAAAAAAGGACACCCAAAAAAACTCCGAACAAACCTTAATTACGTAAAGATATTTGGGCAGACACAAACTGTAGTTGACTTTAATATTTATGGTCTGTGCGAAGATGAAAAATATGCTGCTTAAATAAATAACTGAATGAAATTTCAAGCTGTCGGTCCAAAAAGTATGCGCCCACGCATAATTATATGAAAATTCGCAATAATTATAAATAATGCAGAGAGTGCTGAAAATGCCAACGCCAAAAGAGAAAAAAAAAGAACTCGACACTTCCGACAACGCCAAAACTGACACTGGAGACGGCGACGACAACAACGATAATGGCTTCGAGTGGTGAGTTTTATCAACAATACAACAGCACCACCACCCACAAAGCAACCAATCCACCCACCCACTAAACCACTACAAAAATTTGGCGCTTCCGTTGAGGCGCCAAGCGATTTGACATGCGTCAAATTAAATCACCTATCACAACAGCAACAACAGCAACAACAAAATGTATAGAAAATTCAAGTGGAAAACACGTTGATTATACCAAGAATTTCATGGCAATACTCCACTGTACACTGTGAAAAAAAATTGACATTCCGCAAGTCAACCTTTTGCACCACCTTTATATTAAATTTAAATAGTTTAAACAAATATTTCTGTTACATAAATAAGTAAATCTTATTTTTTAAATAAATTAAGCTTTTTGGCAGGTGGAAATTCTAAGATGTGTTGGAATGAAAGATCGTTTATAATTTACTATATATATAAGTATATATATGTTACTAGAGCGGGTCAATTTTTTTTTTGTAAAAAGCGGCCACCAGAATGGTAATCTTCAATAAATTCTAAGAATATTTTTAAAATCAATTCGTAGTCCCCGAAGCATAAAAATTTAATGTTGAGATATTTTAAGGTATTTAAATAGTTTTATTTAATACATTCAAAAACATGTTTGGCTGAATTCTGATTCATCTTCTGTCTGCAAGTTTTATTAATATATTTTTTTTTAATTAACCAACCAATATATTTGACGAAATGAGCCAAACAAGCCAACTTAACACCATATTTTTGACCCAAACAAACTGATCCCACCCTAATGTACATATACATCAATAAGCTAAGCACAATTCATACAAATATTTGTCACCCTTTCTAGCATACTAAAACACATTTAACATTTAAAAAAAATATTAAAAAAAACTTTTATTTTCAACTTTAATTAAAAGTTGTCAAATAATTTTTACTATCAATTTTTTATTTACGGGTAAAAAAAAATTATTGCCAATTTTAATGAAAACAAATTCATAAATAATTCCTAACTCATAAACATTTAACATTTAGAATAAAAATTAAAAAATAGCTTTTATTTTCAAATTTTAACTAAAAGTTGGCAAATAAGTTTTTATTTAAAATTTTTTTTTTCGGGTAAAAAAATAAAATTATTGCTAATTTTAACGGAAAAAATAACTCAAAAATAAATCCTCAACTCATAAATTTTATAAATTAAAATTATAAAAGTTTCGAAACCTGATCATATATTTATTTTAATAGCCAGAAATGAGCGAAACATGAGACATATATTTGCACTTTTTTAGCAGGCCCATTTATTTATTTTTGATGTCTTCAGGTTGAAATCTATTAACTTTATAATATTATAATTTTAAGGTCTTTAGTAGGATGATTATTATATATAATATTACCCTTTTTACCCATTTAATGTGCAAGTAAATGTAAATTATAAAATTAATTTGATCAGTTTAAATGATTTGCTTATTTTTTTTTGAGTGTAGCACTCGAAAATTTGGCTTTACTGTGTCAACTTTCATCTCATCTGACGCTGTTGAACAGCAATTAGATCTGAGAAGCAAAGTGCATAAACCTGCTCAAGTAGCAGAAATTCGATGCATCCTTTTGCCATTTCCTATATATGTAATACAACATTTTATGCAATTTTCACTTGAATGCACAAGGCATTTAGATAAGAGCATTCGAGTGCATCATCAGCAGGTGAAAATTGGAAATGTAATCAAAAATTCAACTGCATTGAGAATTGTGAAATTTGATCAGATAAGAGATGTGAGATGGAGACGACTTTGGTTGCTAAATTTGATTTCAGTTGTTAACTGAATTCTAAATATTAAACGGAAAAGTAAAAAAAATGAATAATTTTATAAATAAAATAATTATATAGTATATATTTAATCCTGTAACATGAATGAATTTATTCAGCAAGCTTTTGTCGACTTAATATTATTAATAAATTTATAAAAAAAATTTAAAAATTAAATGTTTTAGACAGCATTATCAGTTGTTTCTCGCACCGTTTATCAAATACAGAAAAAAAAAATTGAATTTTATTATTGAATTAAATGCATATGCCCGTATAAAATAGTTTTACAAATCTGACAATATATATAATCGAATTATTTATAAATATTCTGCAACACTAAACAATTGATGCACTGTTAGTTTTTATCGAAATTATACCCTATAGCTTTTAGAAATAGGATCCATTAAAATGGAACCAAGGCAGCTTAAATAAATCATAAATTAATGAGAATTCATTGTAAAGTAAAGCTCATGGCCTGTTTTATATTATTTCTTACAATTAAGAAGAATATTTAAATAAAAAAAATAAATTATATTTTTAATAAATAAAAATAAACTAGATATATAAATCAAAAAATAAAAATTATATTTTGAATAAATAAATAAAAATTAGATATATAAATAAAAAAAGAAAAATTATATTTTGAATAAATAAAAATAAATAAGATATATAAATAAAAAATGGAAAACTATATTTTGAATAAATAAAAATATATTAGATATATAAATAAAAAAAGAAAAATTATATTTTGAATAAATAAAAATAAATTAGATATTTTAAAGTAGGAGCCAGACAATATTTATTGATAACAGCTATTTGAACTGCTCTGTTTGCCTGCACTGCACCCTGAACTGCTTGAAATTCAAGTATTGAACTGCTTTAAATAAATGTGTGTATGCGTATATCAGTATAAATTATATATATATTTATTTGGGGACCTCAGAATGAGTACAGGGTGAGCTATTGTCAGGCACGCTTGCCTGATTAAATGTTTGATAATATAACATCAGACACATTCACAACTTTTTCTATATTTATTTGTAAACTCACTCGCTGTAAAAATAACTCTTTTTTTTCGATTGTACGGTTTATTGCACAGCCGTTTATATAAAAACTCCCATGGCAAATTGCCTGTTCGGTGCTCACCTGTTTAACAATTTGATTTTCGTTGTTTTGTTGCTATCGATTGCTAAAATCTTATTTATGATGTAAAATGTCAACAACAGACGCACGACCCTCTTGTCACGGGGTGCTATAACAAAAATATTAAATATTTCCTGCACAGGAGTCCTCCAGTTAACCCCACATACCCAGGAATTCTCAGAGCGGCTGTTTTAGTGAGGGTTTTCATTTTATTATGCCGTATTAAACTAACAAAAGTCTTATGCCATTTTTATTGTTTTTATGTAATAACTTGAATTGTAAATATTTTATTGAGCAACGAAAGACATTAGATTTACTCTGTGTCTGGGAAAATCCTATATATATTTTCTGCCATAGTTGATCTTATCGTTAAATGGAAATCTTCGTGCAGCTTAACGTACTTATCGATACAATCAAATTTATCAGATGTCACGGCAGCTCAAATGGAAATTTATTATTGTGGAAATATTTTTTGAAGTACTAACATTACGACTTCATAGCGTGCGGGCTAAGAAAAACTGTCAATAACTTGCCACAACTGCAATTCACATTTGCCATTTAACAGCTCATCAAACAATAGCAAAATATGGGCATGAGACAAGAGAAACTTGACATTATTTCGACTTAAAGTTTACCTATAAAGATTGATTTATATACACTGACGGCTTGTCGAATATTTGACCATTTTTGTTGCCAGATTTTGTGGCAATTTGAGTTGTCAATTTTTGCAAGTTTTTGCCATGGCTTATAACAGTCATTTTCTGTATTAAATAAATAAAAGTTTAATCAAACCTTGCTGTATTAAATTAATATGACAGTCTGCTAACCTTTTATTGCCAGCGTTTTATTGTAGACAACCAAAAATAAATTTTACAATTTGAAGAAGTAATTGACAACAGCAAATTGAATTTTTGATTGAACAAGAATGTAAATAATATATATTCGAATATTTGGATTGCAAAACTCAACAAGAGACTATATAAATAAGATCCCAAATATAATAAAAAAAAATTTGAAATTGCCCAAAATATAGTTAAAAATATTATTATTGATTTAAATGAATTTTTATATCAATCACAGCATTGTAAAACTCAACAAGAGACTATATAAAATAGGTCTCAAATCTAATAAAAAAAAATTTGCAATTGCCTGTACTTTTTTTCATAATTTAAAAAAAATATAATTAAAAATTTTATAATTAATTTAAATAAATTTTTATATCAATCACAGCATTGTAAAACTCAACAAGAGACTATATAAATAAGGCCTCAAATCTTATAAGAAAAAAATTTACAATTGCCTATAAATTTTTTCATAATTTCCAAAATATAATAAAAATTATTATTATTGATTTAAAGGAATTTTTATATCAATCACAGCATTATACCTTTTTGTAACAATTGTATAGGATATAAGTTTTTGGTTAAAACCTTGGCAATCAGTGAAGCATAATTTGTACAACAATTTCCGTCCATAAACTAAGCAGGCAACCAGGATTCAGGATTCGGACTGAGTTTTGGGCAACGGATACGAAGCTTTTTTGGCTGGAACCGTCTTCTCTCAGACGGAAAAACTGTGGTCAGGGAGTCACAAGTGCGTTGAACTCCATCGAAGCGTAAATTTTTTTCTCGGCCTTGTGTTTTTACTTTTGCCATCAGTTTTTTGGTTTTTATATTTTTTCTTTTTGCCGCACCGGGTATTTTGCCTCAAATGGAAACTCAACCCTCAGACTTTTGGACAATTGGGTTTGTCAGAATCAGGGCCTGTGGCTGATTAGTACAATTTCAATTTTCACGCGGACATATTTGGGCTGCCGAGTTTTTTTTTTGGTCTTGTCAGACTCAGCAAGAAGGTCATTCAATTTGATTGAGCAATATTTTTGTTTGCTTTGGGTGATTTTGCAGGAAATTTATGTGTTGATAGGCGTTCCATAATAATGTTTTGCTACGTCATTCATTTCTCAAATATTCCTTTTTGTTGTTTGGCAACTTAACAAGCAGGCAGACTACCAGCTGTGTTTGCAATGGCTACATATGTTGTTTTTTTGCTTTTCAATATATATATTTACAATACATATATATACATTTAAACTTGCACATATTTTGCCAGTCATTGTTTAGTGCTAGATTTAACACAGTGGCAGTTAAATGTATACGTTTACATTATGACATGACTCTTATATGTTGGATATTTTTTCAATACAGTGTCTAGACTGTGGGACTGTATTTAATTTAGGATTTATAAATATAAAATATTGGAAAAGAATTCATCGAAAACGAATCTGGTGAAAATATAGAACTTGCGATTTTAAGTGAGTTTTCGGAAGGTTAATTTTTTTAATTTTTATACATACTAACTATAATATTGTCATATATTGATAAACAGCTTTTTACAATATAATATAACATTGATAGAAACATGAGAGTATTTATGTATTTATACCAAAAAATGTGATAGATCTTTTGACAGTAGCCAAACACCACTAAAAACTTAATTTTCCATCTATAACTCCTAAGTTTCACATGATATAAAGTACGATATCAAATAATTAAAATTAAAAACTTAATTTTCAATCTATAACTCCTAAGTTTCACATTATAAAAAGTACGATATCAAATAATTAAAATTAGTTCCATTTTAATTAATATTTATCAAATTGTATAACACGTAATAAACCTTAGAAAATACGAGTTTTTTGTAGCTTCTCAAACAAATTTTCGGAAAGGCAAATATATAAACAAAAAGACAAATCGATTTCGCTTTTAATCCTGCCAAAATTATATATACTTTATGGGGTTTGACAATGACTTAGACATTTATTAAAAAACAATCAAAATAGTTCCATTTTAATTAATATTTATCAAATTGTATAACACGTAATAAACCTTAGAAAATGTGAGTTTTTTGTGGCTTCTCAAACAAGTTTTCGGAAAGACAAATATATAAACAAATAGACATATCGATTCCGCTTGTAATTCTGCCAAAATTATATATACTTTGTGGGACTTAACAATGAGCTAGACATTTTAAAATAAATATCCAAAATCTTTAACAAACTTTTAAATTAAAACAAAAAGCTGGCAACAATTTATGAACTTGAAACTAACTTGAATCAGTTTTATAAATTGTATTGCATTCCGTTTCAAAGCCCTAAATAAATAGTCAAATTGTGCTTGTATTTTTAGTAACCAGTTATTTGAATTGAAATAGAAAATGCAAGAAGTGCACTTTTTCCCAAAAAAAAAAAGAAGATAAATCACTTCATAATGAAATTAAAACGTATCAAATATGAATTTGAGTGCTACCTTACCAAAAAAAAAATAAAAATAAAAATAAAAATTTCCCATCTATCTGGGCTGCCACATGTGCTCACATTTTGTATATATGTATTTTTTGTTTGCATTTCTTGCATCAATGTGGCACGTAGCAAGTGGAGAAGCAGAAAACCAAATATTAAAAAAAAAGAAAATATATATATAAAAAGGAAAAACAGAAAACACTTTCATCTATCATCTTGGCTGCATTGGAAAACTCATTCGTTCAATTGGATTTGCGGTGGCACACGATGGGGCATTCAATGTGTTTATTATTTCAATTTGTTGCAAGCTTTAAGAAAAATGCTATTGTTAAGCTCACCTGCTGTGGGATTGTGGCGCGTTGCACCAGCCAGATTGAGATTGCGTGGCAGAGTCATGCAATCGCCATTGCCACCGGCAACGCTGGTGAGCAGCACATTGCCACGGCTATCGACAAGGGCGGTGCCACCGCCTGCCAGATTCAAGGCGGCCGTGTTGCGCGCATAATTCAGAGCAGCGGCATGATGCAATTGGCTGGGTTTGGGCAATGTCATTAGGCCGGGATTGTAGCTAACACTATTGCCTGATACAACAACAGAGGCGCCACCACTTGCCTGTGCTGTGCCTGGTACGCTGCTGTTGCTGCCACCGCCACCGCCGCCGCGTCCAAATGTTTGCGTGCCACCAGCCGCAGTCATGCCTTTGATTTGCATATGTTCACGCTGTTGTTGATGGTGTTGTTGTTGCTGTTGTTGTTGTTGCTGTTGTTGTTGTTGCTGTTGTTGCTGTTGTTGTTGCTGTTGTTGTTGCTGCTGCTGTTGTTTGTTGTTCGTGCTATAGTTGATATTAACCAAGTTATCGGCAGCTTTACTGCCATCCAAAACTGCACCTCCTGCACTGCCGCCGGCCTGCTGTACTTGCGTCTGTTGCATTGCCAGTTGCATGCCCGTATTTGCGCATATATGCGGAGGCGGTGGCTTGGATGACTCATTGGCTGCAGCGGCGGCTGCGGCAGCCGCCTGCAGCAACATAGCCGCCTGGCCCGTCTGATCCTGGCTATGACTTTCCACATCCACAATCACATTAGCACTCTGCGAGTGGCCCAGATGGTAGTGTGCATGTTTTATGGGCTCCGGCGGATATGGCACCTGCTGATGCATACTCCGCTGTTGGTACTGCTTCTGCAGTGTCTTCACCTCCAGTCGCGTCTTGTCCCGCTGATAGTAAACACCCGCAAATATCAGCACATTCAATATAAGCAAACTGCAACCGATGGCAATTGTTACGCTCAATGCCGTCGAATATGCTGCATATCCGGCGGCTTCAAATCCAGATGCCAGTGTATCCGATGAGGCATTTGCCAGTGTTGTTGGGGCAAATACACCCCCTCCGTTGGCCGTATAGTTGCCGCCAATTGGTATACAAGTCGTATACATGTTGTTCGGATCCACGGTGGTAACTGCAGCAAAGAGAAGAGTGAGGGAGCACATTAGTATTATTTATTTATATTTTAAAACACACAATTATTATTACAGAAAAAAAAAAAAAAAAATTAAATAATGGGAAACCTGCATGCCTTATATACTGCTGCCAAGACCATTTGGGGATTATGTGTGCGGGTGTGCAACCAAGTGCGCCTATAAGCATGCAACATATTTTTTTTTTTTTTTTTGCAGAAATTTGCATGCTTACTTTTGCATAGCCTTTTATTGGGGAATTATATTTTTTATATTTATATTATATTTATTTATTTATTTATTTATTTATTTATTTATTTTTTTATTTATTTATTTATTTATTTATTTATTTATTTATTTATTTATTTAAGTATTTAATTATTTATTTATTTATTTATTTATTTATTTATTTATTTATTTATTTATTTATTTATTTATTTATTTATTTATTTATTTATTTATTTATTTTTTTTTTTTTTTTTAATTATTTATTTATTTATTTATTTATTTATTATATTTTTGTTTTTATGTTCTCTAAGTATAAATCACAAAAGTGGATTAATTTTTTTAACAGCGATTTATTGCGAACAAAAAGATTAGAAGAATATGAATTTTAATTATATAGCTCTTTCATTTCAATGAAACTAACATCATACAATAACCTTCTTGATTTATTTATATAAATATTGCTAAGTCGACCTTCTCCAAGCCTGCTTAAGTAGTTAATTAATTAATTATTTTAGCTACTATTTAAATAATTGACTTTCCCTATTTTTAAATTCTTTAAAATTACACAAATAAGCTTCTTAGTCTAGGCAAAGTTCAACGTTATCCTGGCATAATTATAAATATTTCTAAGAAATTTGAAAGCTATAAATATTTATAAGCCACAGAGTTATGCTGGCTGAAAATTGTCAATGATTAATGTGATCTAATCTATTTAAAAAAGGGAATTTACTTTGAAGAGCCTGTTTTCAAGCTGCTCATTCTCTGGAATTAAATCTAATGGCATGCAGGTAAATACAAAATTGGTATCCAAACGTCTTCTTGAATGCTTTTGAAGTTCACTTCCTTGAAAAGATATTTGTCAATGTGCTCAAGTGTCTGGAGTATTGTGCTGTTGTTGTTGTTGTTGCTTTGTTGGCTAGGAGTGTATCGTTGTCATGCCCCAAGTGCTACCTACTCTTGGCATTGTTTTAAGCCAAGTTAACAGTGACTGAATGTGTGCCAGTTTGTATTTCTGTGTGTGTATTTCTGAGTATCGATGTCGTCTGTCTGAAAAGTTTTGCTTTTCAATTTTCTGCATAACAAACAATTCGACAAAAGTTCTGCACAAGATTAAAGACTTGTGCACGTATTTTGCATAAATATTTAGACAATAAACCCAAGTGCCATAATAAGCACACAAGTATTGCCATATTGTCATATTGCTCTTCTCTTTTATTTCCTTTTTTGTATTTTTATTTTCTTTCCATATTTGATGTGAATGTTCACAGCTGCCGAGTGGATTTCTAAGAGCTTTTCAATTTGCATTTAAAAATGGCATTCAATTTGACAAGTTTTATTTGGGCAAAGGTGTCGAGTTATCAGCCAATCCGATTGATTCAACAAAAATAAATTGCTTATGGAATTTGATTTTAAAAGTGTGCGAACAGAGAAGAGTTGAGCATATTGGTTGGGAATTGCAATTAGAGCAACCGAAGAAGCGAGAAAATTGTTTGAGAATATTGTTTAAAAAGTATATAGTAAAATTTTAATGTTATTTGTCTTTTTAAAATTATGTAATTAATACTTAAGCTATTAAATATGATAATATTTATATTTTACACTTTAAAATGTCGCTATTATAGAATAAATATATAGCTGGCCGAACTGCCAAATAAAATTACCTTGTGTCAGTATCATTATTAGAAGCTTTTGGAATTTTTCCTAGGCTTTTTCTTTTCTTTCACTTAACCTGATCAAAATAGTAAATATAATGTTTTGATTTTTGATTTTTGTCACCCAAATAAAAAAATAAAAATATATTCTTTGTTGAAAATTCTTGTTATTTTTTGGATGTCGTCTATAGTCTTACAAAAAAAAAAAAAAAAAAAACAAATTTCTATAGTCTTTCATTTGAGGGTCATTTGTTATTTCCATTTGACTTTTAGGATATAAAAACACAACTTAATTAGTTGTGCAATAGAAAAATATACTTTTAAACAACTGCAGCACTAAAACTTATACAATATTATAAGATAGCCACTTATTCTCAGTTAGTTGTCCCCTATTTTTATGACATTCCCTAACTTTTCGTCTATGCCAATTCGAAAAAGCACTCAACCTGTCACTTGGCAAAACACTTTAGGCCCTCGTATGTGCTAATTCACAACCCCATTGCTAAATGGCAGAATCACAGACCCATAAGAAGAGTAAGAAGCAGAGAAAATGGCTGAACTAGAAAAAAAAAAACATGCACAGACTTGTCGTAACTTAGTCGAGCATTTCTAAATACTCGGCAAACTAAGCTTTTTATCAAAACGCTCCATTTTGCATTTATTTTCAAAGTTGAAATACGTTTTTTGGCCCCCAAAGAGAAAATTTCTATTTTACTTAATTCCTTTTAATTTTAATTTTTATTTTTAATTTCATTTTTCACTTTATTGCACAGTTGAGTGTTCAAGTCGCCCGCAATCGTCGTCTCCCGTCTCCCGCCAGCCGGCCCGCATTCGCTCAAGGACCCTAGATAATTATGTACGAGGACACATGGCCTGAGCAACTTGAGTCAGATAAGCAAAAGCTAAAAAGGGGATTTGCCTTGGCCCGGTCGAGTGCCTCCTGCTGCCTCCTAGTAATGCTTAATGTGCCTTTAATTAGTGGAATGACAAAAAAACCAACCATAAAATCAACTTAGATTATAAATGCCGCCGCTAGTACACTCCAAGCCTCATTTTGCTTGCCATGCAAAATGTTTGCAGTACCCTCAATTAAATGACCTTGCATAAATTAGATATCAGCAGATGATGCTCACCTCTTCTGAGTGGAGATTTATTGAATAGCCGGGCATTTAGGTAAGTGATTACCTAGCCCGGCAGGCCATCCAACTTGGTATTTCAATTTGCGTCGACTTATTGTGGCTTATACTTAGTTTGACATTTCGTCACTGGACTTTAAAATTTAGCTTGAACTTAAACAACACAAAATTTCTAAGACTTTATGCTAATGTACTTATAACCAAGAACTGGTGGCATTTTAACTTTAAACGAGTTTCTGCTTCTGGCTTTAGTTTTGTCCTCTGTGTGCTCTGAAAATAGCTACAAAGAAGCCATTTACCTTGCATTAAAATTTCAATTTTATTGCAAAATTCAGGTCAAAGAAAAGCAAACAGCACAGAGTGTGTGCCAAATGCGAATACTTGACTTCTTTTCTAGAATATTTATATAAATGGAAATCTGGCTTAGTTTAAAATTTAAATATTGGCTTAGATTTAAGGAAATTGTCATATTGTTGGCTAGTAAAATGTAAAAGGCAGTTAAATATCAATGTAATGACTATTTATGTGTATAAAACTGTTTAGTCTGCTGACTCAGGAGTAGGCCAAACAGTGGAAGCAAGAAATCTAAATTTTTTACTGCAGCCTTCTATTATATTGAACGTTGGCATTCTGATAAAATTTTGTTTAAAATATATCGTGAAATGGGTGAAAAATGCATTTAAAAATTGTATAAATATTTTAGCTGGTGCAAGCCGGTAGTGGAAGCGTAGCAACGCTCGCCAGGAGTGTTAGTAGTGCATAAAGTAAGTAGTAGTAAATGTAAAAGGCAGTTAAATATCAATGTTATAACTATTTATGTATATAAAACTGTTCAGCCTGCTGACTCACGAGTAGGCCAAACGGTAGAAGATATAAATCTAAAATTTTTACTGTAGCTTTCTATTATATTGAACGTTGATATTCTGATAAAATTTTGTTTAAAATATATCGTGAAATGGTTGGAAAATGCATTTGAAAATTGTATAAATATTATAGCTTGTGCAACCGGGGGCTCATTCTCCCCGCTCGCCGGGAGATTTAGTGAGGTATAAAGTAAAAAGTAGTGAATTTTTTTTAATAGTTAATCAATTGATTTGTGTTTTAAGTTCCGTGACAACGCTTTTAAAATATGATAACACAGAATACAAGTAAAAGTGTTTATTTACGTATACTTGATAAATAATTTCAATCATATCAAATTTTTAAAAATTTCTGCGCTTTAAATGACATTATGCACATTTTGAACACATATTATATTTACATGTATGTGCATATATCTTCCATGATGGATGTTTTTAACAATGCGAAGTACTTCAGCCACGGCTGCCCCACAAAAATAAAAATAAGAACTTGAACGATTTACCAAAGCCAACGAGCAGAACACCACACACTTGAGAGTGTAAAGGAAGCATGAAGTATTCATACCAAAACGGGAAAGAGAACTTCAAACTGTTCAACGGTTATTTTTGGTGCTGACTACGGGGTTTCTTTTCTCCGATTTTGTGCGGTTGCTTTGTTTACGTAGAGTTGCCTTTGTGGATTTTTTGGCTTTTAGTTGCATACTTTTGGCTTTTTACAATCTCTGGGCCAAAGTCACGAAGCTAAGGTGAAAACAGCAGAAGACAAGCCAGGGACAACCCGAGGCGCACAGTTGGCAAAGTCAGCGCAAATGAAAAGCATGTCAAAGTATGTCCTGTCCATATGACACTGGGTACACTCTCTGGATGTTGTTTGGGTTGGTGTTTTGTCGTGTTTTGTGGCCTGGCTGCCAGGATTTGTGTCCTCGACTGTCAGGCTGACAGCTGTTTGTCGCATTTCAGGCATTTTATCATCTTCTAAAGACTTTTCAAACACAACCCTCTCTCCCAATGCTTTTTGGTTAGAGTTTGTTTTAATACTTGGATTTAGTTTTGCAGCATTTCTGTTTCAAGCACTATTTAATTGAAACGAACATGTTATATATATCCTAGTTTTGGTTGAACTCAGTTTCCACCCGGTGGCCACCACAACGTCTCGTCTGTTTGCTTTTGTGGGTTTGATTTAGTGATTAGTTGTTTGTTTTCTCAGTTTGTGGTTTTGAATTTAAGCTAATTTAAGCTTTAAGAATAGACATTTTATTGTTGTACTTTGTTACCAAAGAGTTAAATTGTATATAGATTCATATGAACCCAATTGACGGCAATATCGTAAATTTAATATTTAAATTTATATAATTTGGCATACAATTATTTATATACCATTTGGCTGACAAAGTTTTAATATTTTTTTATTTTACCAGGCCCAATTCTGTCTCCGTTAAAGAGTCAAAACTATTTTTCTGTAGTTATTTATCTGTGAAAAATTTGTGAAATAATATCTTTAACAAATTAAAACAGACTATGAATAGAATATAGCACTGTCGGGAGTATCTGATTGTTATGTTCTTATGTGGTTTATGTATTTTTCTATGACATAAAAAGTAAATATCTTTTTTTTAGTGTTTGCAATTTTTTGAAAAATTCCTTGTCAAACATTAAAAAGAATTTCTATAATTAGGGTAAAAAGAATTTCTGTAATGAGGGTAATAATTTAGGGAAAATAATTACAGAAATTATTTTTACCTGTAAAGACTTGAAATTTCTGCCATTTTAGGGTCTAAATATGTATTTAATTATTAAGCCTGGAATTTATGTTTTTCAAGATCGATCCCTCTTATTAGCAAATTTAATTTATTAAAAAAAATTTTTTTGTTGGAAATTAACTCTCAATTTTAGCTTCATTTTACCCAAGTTTTTAAAATATTTGTAAACATAGCAGACTTTACTCTATTACAGTATTCTTTGAAAAACACTTTCAATACAGAATAGTTGAAAAAATCTATTCAATTTATACATTTTGTGTATTCTACAACATAGAACACAAAAATACAATTTAAAAATGGCCCAGGGTACATTTGCTTGTTACTTAACCGATGCAATGAAGTCTCTTGATCCACCTAGTGATTGGGATGATATTCTTGCAAGATCCATGGAGTTACTAAGTTTTACACGCAGCTTTAAATATTTCACAAAGGAACTACGCAAAGCATTAGAAGTTGGACTACGTTTTGGAGTAATACGTGAAATTAATGGCAAATATTATTTGTATGAGTATGCCGACGTGGATAAAGATGGCAATGTCACATATACTTTACCGAAGGAGGAATTGATTGAATTGTCCGATACCGATGAAACGGATATGGACTTGGAAGAACAAATGGACGCAGAGAAGCTCACTTGCTCACAAAATACATTTTCTTTTTTAAAATTCCCAGTTAAAAGAAGCATTGCAGATGAGCCCGAAATACAAGTAAAAAGAACAAGACTGGAAGAAGTTATTAATTGTAGTTGATTTTTTTTTTTTGGTGCTACGAAATTTTGACAACGTGAATAATTAATTATTTTATGATAGTTTAACAAATGTTAAACAATTAAATAAATTCAGTTGTAGGTTATTTAAATTGAAAACTCAAAAATTAAGATAACTTTTAAACAGTTTGTTGAATAGCTTGGCATATCTATTTTTAGTGATACATTCGCCTGCAAAACTATCTGAAAGCTCATCCTATATGCCATGTCTGTGTAAGACTCCAAGGTACACACAAGTAATGTTGACTACAACTAAACCAACATTCCAATAACTTTTAATATACACGACTTTTCCCAGAGCAAACTTTCCTTTCTCCAGCTGCCACGCCCATTCTCTTTAAATAATGCATTTTCCATTGGGCATCTGAAACTACTCACCGAGTTTAAGCACAAAGTTTGGCCGGAAATTGACCATTTGATACCCTAGAAGAGAGTACTATAGTTTTGAGAGTAATTCGAATTTTATAACAATTTTTAATCAGCTTCAAAAGTCAAGTCGATCTAGATATATCGATTCTATATGCTTCTAAGTATTGTGAAGAAAAATTATTAATTTATTTAAAAAAATAATTTATTTATTAAGCAGCTGGTTCAGATATATTAATTATATCTGCAGCTCTAGTTAATAAAAAAAATCGTACATTGTAAAATAAAGAAATGTTACAATAAATTTTACAATAATCCAACTCAACATTTCCAAGATTAATTAAACGTATAGCAAGCTGACTAAAGTTTTAATAAAATCGGTAAAATATATAATTTTTATGCCATAGAAACTACCTTTTTTTTATTAATAAATTTCAAGGGTATATACCCAAAAATACCAATTGGCTTATGTTTACTTTTGACTTTGAGAAAAGCGGGTAAATTTTGTTGGAACCTGGAGCATTTGGTCGCTTACTTGCCACCGCCTCCAAAAGCATTTGATGTTGCATTCAACGTGGCTCGAGTTGCGCTCGGCAGCTGTGGGGGGACACTACGTATATGGGGAAAAAAGCAAGGACCAGCATCAAAGTTTGCTGTTAATTTAGGGTAAGTGTTGAAAAAGTTATATAACGAGTTTTTATATAAACTGGCTTAATGAGTTTTTTTTTGTAGCTTGGGTGGGAAGTACATACATATACATATATAAAAATTAAGCATAGCTTACGCTAGTGGGTTGACTAAAATGCGTCTTAAGATCAGCATAAAGACCAAAAAGCAATGTAAACGAATAATTTATGGTTCGCACAATGGACCAGAATCATATGAGTATTAAGCTGAAAAAAAAGGTTAGATACGCTCACTGTACAGCATTCAAATACTTAATATAGATTACAGTTGAGTGCATTTTCAAAAGTCAGCACTCGACACAATATATAAATTCAAAAGCCAAAATTGTCCGTCCATGCGTAATTTCAATAGGCAAAGGCAACGGCAACGGCACAGCTGGGGGTCGAGTTGGGTCCAGTTGGGTCGAGTTGGGTCAGTTGGTTACAGAAATGAAAATGTCATGGTTCAGGCACAAAATGCCAACATTGCAATTTGCAAGACCACAAACTCAAGTAAACAGTGTTAGACTATATATATATATATATAGGCCCAAGCCTCTGTCAAGTAAACAGAATCTAAAGTGTTGATTTTGAGCTCACACTGCTAAGTTGCAAGTAAATATCCGAAAGAAATATAAGAAACATTTTTGGCAACAATTTTCTTTTTGATTTCGCATTTATTTGACACGCTCGAACCCTTTTAGCCAAACCGAATGGAGCCCCACATGGCGTATGTGTAATATTTGATTTGTTTCATTTTACCAAGTTTATTAAACTTGTGCACATGTGCATACATCTCTGGGCGCTGCCTAAATATTAGGCTTTTGATTTACGAGAATACAACAAATTAAGTGGGATGTAATGCTCAGGAAGCAAATTGAATGCGTAAGCAAATCCATTTGCAGTCAAGTGAAGCAATCCTTAGAGCATTTATTTGGCTAAAGACTACGTTTGGCTTTGCTTTATTTTAGATATTAATTTATATAAGAAAAAAAGCAATTTAAAGCCAACTAATAAATTATCTCTTAAAGCATGTTTTATTTATGTATTTGTTGTATTAAAGCATTAAGATTAAACTAAATTTTCTATAACGCCTAAGAGAGACGACTTTAAATATTCCTTTTGAGTTAAATGTTTTATTTTAATATTGTATTATTATATATGTATAAAAATAAAACCATTGTATTCTTTGTAAATATAAATGATTTAATCGAGAAATAAATTCAATTCAATTGCCTAACAGAACAAACAAATCAAATATAAAAACACCTTACCATTTAAGTAATCAATTTTCAAAAAATATAAGAAAACACAATTGCATAAGTGAAACAAAATTTATATTGATAAATTTATTAAATTTCTCTCAATTATTTGATCAACATTTTCCTGTACCAAAGTGTACAACAGGAAATGCTTTTGGTGAAATAATTTTATTTATTTTAATACGGCCAAAATGCACAATTAAATAGTCCAATCAAAAATGTTGAAGGTTGTCTTAAACAGACAAATGCCTAAATGTAACTAAGAAATGTTAAAATGTTTTGACTTTGCCTTGATTTTTAACCTCTATCAAATGTATGACAGCATACCGAGTGGGCACAGCCATTGGACTTAGGAGTAAGTAGTGTTAGTTGTCGACAAAAATATACTCTATATGTTTGAATTTATTTGAAATGAAAGAATTGGAGTAATAGGGCTTTATATTGCTGAAATTGACGAGTTAATTCCTCGATTCCTTTTTAAATTTTTTGGTATTCAACAAAATGTTGTTAAATAATATATATTTACGCAATTTATTCAAAATATATTAAAGAATTTATGTAGTTTATTATACTCTATATAAGTTTGATATAATTTTAATCAAAATCAGCTGCCTATATTATTTGTGTCCTTCTGGAAACAACTTTTCTGTAGAAATAAAATCCTTCGGCATTTTAAAAATAGTTTTACATTCCTGTGTCTGTATAAGAAACTGTATACCTTTAAGTATGGGCTTTATATTATACTTTAGGCTATCTGAGGTTGCTTTTAGCTTAACTTGCTTGGAAATTTAAGCAACAGACAAGTATGGCATTTGTTTTGAGGCTGTCTGTCTGTGTATCCTTCGGAAGTTGAAATGATAACCCTGCTGATTGTTGCCCTTTTACTTGTGACTGCCAATTACAAAATGCCAAAGATACACAGCAGTTGGCATGCTTATTTGTATATATTGTATATAGGTTGTGTAGTACTTACCACCCAATATGCCATTTAAATAGGCTGTGGCATTCAGGACGCGCCCCTTCTTCATCATGAATTGCTCATCGATAAGCAGGAGGCGCGACGAGGACGAGGATGAAGACGATGATGATGTTGTTGCTGTGCCGCCAGCTGAGAATCCAAATGGATCTGGCTTAACGGGTCCCTCATACAATTCCATGTCATCGTGATTCCGAAATAGATTGTGCCGGGCTATCACATCCTCCATTCCGGCCCGATGTAGCTCCGGTATCAGACGTAGCCAAATTGAGAGTTGGTGAGCTCGAAAGTGATTCTTTATGCGCGGTTTCATGCCTTTTAGATTGTTGATATTTGCATTGAAGTTTTTTGTTTTTTTTTTTGTTTTATTGAAAAAAGAAAGAAACAAAAGCGTTAATGTAAGCATCTTTATTTTTAAATAATAGACACAAGTATTCAAGCATGCAAATTGAACTGTTGCCAACTATTTCACTGTTATTGTGACTGTTGCCTTTGTTAGTTTTGCTTTTGGGACACTTTCGAGATATTTGCATATTAGAAAGGTGAGATACATTTGCAATTGAGAATATATCAACCCCAAACGCCCTATTGTCAGGTTAGACTTGTTTAAAAGGCTTACGGAGAGAAAGTTACTTGAGTTTTTAAATGTTATTCTACATTTTATTATCAAGAGTTTATGACCATTAAGAAATGTATTTAAAAGTATGACAACCAATTTTAAAAAATTCACAGAACGACTTAATTATTCTGCATTATTAAATAAATGCTCCTTCGCACATCAGAAAAAAATAGCATAATTCGAATATAAATATATTGAATTATTTATTAAAAAAAAGAAAAAACATATAAATATATATAGAATAAAAAATAATTACATGAAAACTAGTTTTAAATTTTTATTAAATTTTTTAAAATTAATTTTTTTGCTTATTTTATTAAGCAGAGGATTTGCCTTAAATTTTGTTCATAACTTAACAATAATGAGGACCAAAATTAAGTAATATTTTAATAAAGGCTTTTGTAGAAGCAGCTTCAACTTTGATTTTTAAAGAAGTGTACTTTAATGCATCAGGAAAAAATAGCATAATTCGAATATAAATTAAATTATTTATTGAAAGCTATTTTCTTGATGTGGCATGAAATTACACATTTTAGGAAAGTTCTTTAAATAACAATATACTGGATAGAAAAAAAAGAAATATATATTTAGAATCAAAAATAATTAAATAAAAACTCATTTTCTATTTTTATTAAAATTTATCAATTTTATTTTTTGCTTATTTTATTAAGCACAGGATTTGCCTAAAATTTTGCCCATAACTTAACAATAATGAGGATTACAATTCGAGAACTATAAGGTAAAATTTTAAGACAAGCTCTTGTAGAAACTGCTTAATTATTCAGAATTTTTAAAAAAGTCTAGCTTCATACATCAGATAAAAATAGCATAATTCGAATATATATTGAATTATTTGTTTAAACTATTTTCTTGACACGCCATGAAATGAAACATTCAAAGAAAGTTCTTTAAAATACAATAATTTGGCAAAATATGTATTTAAAATTAAAATAATTAAATAAGAACTGATTTTCTATTTTCATTAAAGTATTGAATTTATTTGTTGATTATTTTTTTTAACAATAAAAAATTGTTATGTTATATTATTATTTAGATAGACTTTTACGTCTTTCCAAAATAAAATCTATATAATTTGAACCTTTAATTCATTTCAACAGAAAAAATATGTACATAGAAAAAATCTGTACATTTTTGGTACAACATTAAACCTCTCTGTTGAACATGTAAATTTTCATTGTGTTTTAGACATTAACATAAATCAATTCAGTTTTATATACAACAAAGCATTATTCGAACAAACAAGCATTATTTATTTTGTAGAAAATTTACTTGTAGCATATATACTTGTAGCCTGTCAACTCTCTTTCTTTCTCTGCAGCTATAAACTTGTCACATGTAGACGGCTAATTTCATTTAAGATATCCATATTATGCACAAAAGCATTCAAGACAGCCTCATTTCATTGGCCAGATTGTGAGTGTCAGTGTGAATAAGTGAATAAATATTGCAGGCACTTAGATGCTGCATAATTTACGCAACAGAACTTTCAATTCAACACTCAACGGCATACATAAGTTATGATTATATGTAATTTTTAAGATAACATTCTATATATACGTATTCAATTTGCAAAAATGCTTTTGCTTTTGTGCAAACAGATGTGCGTTACGTATTCGCATAATTCAATTGAATTCAATTCGTTTTCAACTTCAGTTTTTACATCGTATCAAATCAAAACTCACAATCATTCGTGGGCGTTGGCAAATCCTTTACAACTACATCCTTTATGTGAGTATTGTATGTGAATGACAGAACATTGAACAGTATGAGGTTGTAGAAGTCTTTCAAGAAAACGCTTGGCATGGACAGACACGAGAACAAGGACATGTGCGCCAGCTGCCGCCCTCGGCATGTCCTTTCAATTAAAATCAAACAAAAAGCACGTTGCATTCCTGTTTTATTTTTATATATATGTATGTATCGTACTTAAATGCTTACATGTGCGTAAAGTGCGTGTCCTTAGTACCTTCTACCATTATTTATATATGTATATATAACTTACTTTCTCTAAATCGAAAAGAGGAAGGTTTATTTTCACATAAAGCAATACAAAAATATCGATAATCGAAATCTAAGCATGTCTATCTAAACAAATGTAAACGTTCTCTATAAAAAAATATTTTTGATTTAATTTTTAACACAAGTCCAAGATTAATTTGCTTAAAACTTAAATAAAATCTTTAGACAATTTAAAAAATTTTATCAATTAAATTGTGTAAATGTAAAACTCGAAAACAATATTTGAATTTAATAAAAAACAGGACGATACACAACAGGCACTTAAATTATTTATAGACGTTTTTTTAAAAGAATATTTGACATAGGTATGGGGTAAAAAATTAAGCCCTGTCATAAAAACTTAATAATACTAAAAAAGCAGATATTTTTTATGTGTAAATTAAACATAAATTTTTCTTAAGCTTCAAATAAGTCTATAAGATAATAACAGCTCATTCTAATAGAGTACCATTTTAAAAGAAATTTAAATTGTTGTCTCCTTGTCTATGTTCCATAATATAAAGGTGTGAACAATTTTTTAACGTTTGCGCACATTTGACATAAGGCAACGGCATAATTTTTGAATAATAATAAAGCTTTATTTGCTCGTCGTTGTCTGTCTCCATTTCTAACACCCTACGCATAAAATATGAAGGATATATAAAGTTTATAGGACAAAGGAAATTGAGAAAAATAATCAGCAAAATACATGTATATCTGATTTTATTTTACATTTTATTTAGCAGCATGTTATAAAAGAAAATTCAAAAGAAAGCAATTAAATGATAATTATTTCAACAACAATGAAAATAGCTTTTGAATAAATTAAAAATAATATTTTACATATGAAATAGGTATATTCTATATTTTTAATTTTTATAAATCAATATAAATATTAAGAATTAATATAAAATTCTTTATTGAATTTTAATTTCCATATAATGATTTTAATTCCTAGAAAGGATTCTAATTTTTGTATTAAAAAGAAATTTGAGTCTGTCAAATTATCTTTTTAGCATTTTAAAATAAACATGCACAATTATATAGCGTACAACTTGGTACAGGGTATTACGAGTACTTGTTTTCATTTGGAATTTCCTTTTTATGTGTACTCAACCGTAGGTAACCTTCAACAACCACTCGGTTGTAGCCTTGTTTTATTTTTTTAATTTTTTCGTTTTAATGTTAATTTTTTTACAATTCATGCCACTTTCATTTTGCTGCCTTCAGCAGCAGTTGGTTTTCTTTATGAGTTGTTTAAAATTTAAATTAAATTTGATTATTATTTTGCGTAATATTCACATTTTAGAGTGCTGCTTTAAAAAAAGAGCATACTTAAATTTATTTCCTTTATTTGACAATTTGATGAATTTGTATATACTGTATACCTATTTTTTTAGATTTAATTGAAGCATGTTTGATGCCATTCTGGGCTTTAAATTATCTAATTTTTCAAGACAATTTATTAAGCATTAAGTTGTTATACATTTTCATTGCTTTGCAACGATGGTTTTAGCAACAAATTTTCCCATTTAACTTCAGCAACAGTGCAACAGAATTATGTGTAAAATATAATATTTGCTGTCTCACCAATTTCCAAATATTTTTGATGCAATGGATCATAATTTTCCCAGGTGATGCTGCGAAAACGATTGCGCTCCTTTGAAACAGGCAGCACAGAGTCCTGGCGATGATGTTCGTTCGGATTGCTGTGTTTACGCAAAATACAAGAAAAAACAAAATTACAAACAAATGCAAAACAGTTGAGCTCAGTTGAAATGCGTTCTAAAAAAAGAAAATGTTGTAAGCAAGTGTCGGGTTTATTGTTGTAAGTGCATTCTGTTTTTAATTTTTTTTGTTTTTATTTTGAGAAAAAGCTCAGGGCTTTAGTTGTGCAGCAGGTGTTGCAAGAATTTTCATAGAAACACTTTCTTCACACAGACAATCAGCGTTAAGTGTTGCACAGGGATAAAGTGTTTAAAATAGCGGAAAAAATTACTGTAAGTGGCCTAATATGAAGTAGACAGTAGAAAGTGTTGGATAACTACAACTTAGTATTTAACTTACCCGGTTCGCGCAAAATTCGACCAGAATATCATTACAGCCTCCGACAATGCCGTCTCCGACTTGGTATAGTTTTGTGGAAAATGACTGAAGCCATCCACAAGTGGTGCACCGAATATATATGGCAAATCCTCACCATGCACTGTGCCCATACGTTGCGGATAGTCCCCATCCTTGGTCTGATAGTCGAACACATAGAAATAACAACGACCCGCTGGCAATGTGGAAGCTGCCAATGTAGAGGCAGCCGCATTTCCCGCACCACTGGGCGTTGCAAAACTTATTGGTGGTGGGGATTGGGCGGCCAACAGGTCCCCGGTGCGTACTATGGGAGCCACAAACTGTGCATCGGATAACGCTGCTACGGCCGTGTCACGGGTATTTATCGGATGCTGTGAGGTGCGATCCCAGTCTGTGTACTCATTAACGATCTGCACAAAGAAATGTAAAGTGAAATTTAAATAATTTTTATGCCATATGAATATTAATATTATTTGTATTTTTTTGTTGGCATATTTTAATGCAAAGTATTTCTTTTAATTAGCAATAACTTCCAAACGGTTTATTTAATTAAAAAGTGTTGAATAGCAGATTGATAGGGAACTTTATAATCTTTTAAAAAATATAAACAATTTTAATATTAATATAATATGTTCGAAGTTATTTTCACTTAACCAAAGCGACATTTTTAAAAAGGGCGAAAATCTAGCTATTTTATTTTTATTACAAAAACATTCTCGCTAACCTTATTTTTTAAATTATTTTTTAAGAATCAGCGACATAATTTAACAAATGTATTAACGCTAAAATATGCGGGCTATAAAGTTATGTTCTGATGTGTGTTATCTGGCAAAAAGGATCCAGAAAAATTCAAATTTTTTAAAAAAAAATATTAACCATAATTAGTTTAAAAACAGTTAAATAAAGTGCTGCAACTGTATTATTACATAATTAAATTAAAACTTTTAATATTCTAATTGCGTTTTTCGATATTTTTGCAATTTTATAATTGAATTTTGTTATTTAACTATTTTTTTTATTAGCCAATAATATTTATAATAATGTAAGTCTTAATATAAATAAATTATTTTGATGTTATCAAATACAATGCTGATATGGATATGTCATTTAGCAACAACATCAGTGTGCCAGGCTTATTGCATTTGTAACTGTTGGGTTCAGGGCTTAAACCCACACTAATATCCTATACACATACATACAAAGAGAAACGGGGAATAATACATAAGTACACGTATATACATATAGACTAGTGTATGTGTGCCAAGTCAAATCCTGGAAGGATTACAAGCAGATTTTTGCTGCTGCTGTTGTTTGCTGTGGCTATTATTATTTTTGCCAACAGCCATCAGTGTGAGGTTTTTAAAGGACCACAAAATGCATCTATAAAATCGATGTCATGCATAATTTAAAAGCCAAAAATGTTGCACTTCAAGTGAATTTTGATAGATTCAAATTTTCCATTACATTTAAGAAGAAAGCTGTGCAAATTTAAGCAAAAGTTTCTATGCCAAATGCGAATATGAAGAAAATTGCAAACGATTTTTAAAAGTATTTATTAGAGCTAAAATTGGATTGTTGACTTCGAAGAACAAGATAGAATTTCAAATAATGGTTAATTTTAGATTGTTAATTATGTTTTGTATTTCTGTGTCTAAATTTTGTCCCAATCAAAGACGCAGTAAACTAGACTTAAATTTTAAGTATTATTTTGTTATAATTTAGTTTTTCTTTTGAGCTCTTAATTAGAGCAATGTTATTTGTATAAAATTGTATTATATTCATGACGACAGAGCATTTGTTATTGTTTTTTTATTTATAGTAATATGCGAACTATATAATTATGATAAACACTTCAATCTTGGTGAATATAGTTCTTATCAAATGTATATGTATGTGTTTCATTTCATAAGAGTCCGAGAGAGAGAAATGTTTTACTGATATGGATAGCATTCATATAAGTATTATGGCATTACTGAATGTATTATAAACCTCAACGTAGAATTGCATTGAGCTTGACTTTTACTGAGTATAATGAAGTCAAATAAATACGAATGTGTACGCTATAATCGTGATATATGCGTTGGCAATTTACGACTTCTTGATATACACATGTGTGTGTCTGTGTGCACTTAAAATACTCACACACACACACACACACACACACACAGAGTATACTTACGGTTTTTAATATGGCAAATGGGTGACAACGTCGACTGACGATGACGATATGTCTAAGGATGAGAATGAGCCTGAGGACGACTCTGAATGTTGCATGTTGTTGCTGGTTGCTGTTGATGCTGCTGTTTTTGTGATTTGGGTTAAGTGTAGCCTGTGCGTTTTTAAGTAGGTGTATCTGTGTGTGTGTGCCATATATATCTGCATATAGTACAGATACAATTGACATACACACAAGCACAAATGCTACAGACATGCAACATATCTCACTGTCCTTGCCAATGCAAACAAACACGGACATGTAAATATATAAATATATATATATATATATATGTATACCTACATACAAACAGTTATACATTTGCAAAATAAAGCGAGTTAATGTTTTGGCTGCAATGGCGTGTTAACTGCCTTCCATTTCGCTCGCTTGTGCATTAAAAAAAAAAAATATAAAAATAAAAATAAAGGCAACGCACATAAAAAACATACAAAAAATTATACAAATAAACAAGCAGGATTTTTGACAGTAGCTATCTCCTGATTTTAGCATACTCTGTTCTTATTTTATAGCGTTGTATGCCATTAGCCAGATTGAAGTTTAAGCTTATTAAATTTTTAGAAGCTACACCGATCTACATAGGAAAAATTAGCTGCAACAAATATTATTTAATCCCCATCTTTCGAGAAGGGTTTTAATAGTTCAGGCTCCAAATTTCAACGCTCTAGCACTACAATAGACTTAATCGCAATAGAAAACTTATAAATAGCGTTTATTCAAGCTAAATAAACAGACAGACATTGCACAAACCGAATATACATATTTTCCTAATTATTGGAATAGAGTATTATAATCATAGAATAAAATGTTGAAAAGCTACAGAGCATGAACAGAAAATGAAATTCAGACTTGTGTCTGTGCTTATTTGTTGTTGAAAATTTAACTCATACGCAATGTGTACATATGAGTACTTATAATTACAGTTACACTTGTACAGACTTGGAACGTGCGAACATTTTAATTGACTTTTTCTTCTTTTTATATATTCATTTTATGCTGTTGCTGTTTTTCATGTTTTTCAAGGTGGAAGGTGGAGTACTTAAATGTTATAAAACACTTGACATTTGTTTGAAAAACAGACAAAATTGTAAGTGATATTAGCAAAGCAAATTCTGGATAAAAGTTTGAATAGGTTTAATTACTAGAAACTTCGCAATTTGGGAAATTTGCACAAAAGAACTTAAAGTTATCATAGAAAATATTATGATGTGGAATTTATATGACAATATTATTTTGCCTATGAATCTAAAGTTGAGTTAATTTAAAGGTGTAGATAGATGTTGATTAATGCTCGTTTGGATGTAACAAATATAATATTTACTAATTTTTAAGTATGATGACAACACGAAATATATGAATTGTTAAAATCGCAATTAAGAATACGTATTTGGTTTTAAATTTAGAAATTAATTATAAAATTTATATTTTTGCTTTCGAATTACTAGAGAAAATCAAACATGGCGAATATTTTTCAGCATATATAATTATTTATTTAATAACGTACACTGTGATAGATAATCACTTTAAAAATACAATATTATTATAATTATTCTCTTAATATTAACACAACCCTCATATACTGAATTCTAAGCCCGGTAGAGAATTATATACGTAAGAAAAAAACGTTTAGCATACTCCTTAAGCGGAATATTCCGATTTTCTTTTTCTTTGACATGGAATAATTGAGGAAAAAATAAAATGAAGACGATTTTAATTTTGGACCGACAATTTTATATAAAATAAAATATAATTCGAAGAAAATTTCTGCTATTTTATATCAACAGATCTACTAAGAGGTATTTAAACAAAAGTTATTTTAAATGTGTAGATCAACATTTTTATTAATATTCCCAGAATATGTAAGCTTTTAAGAAAATCATGTACTTCGATAATCTTTTTAAAAGTTATAAAACCATTTAAAAATTTGTTTCTAAAAATGTTTCACATTTTTGTTTAACTTTGCAATATATTTTACAAAAAATCATGTTGCATAGCGTGTGCTAAACGATAATAATATCAATTCACTCAATTTACATTATAGTTTAAATAATTGAGAAGCAAATACAATTCAATTCATTCTCTCACGAAATACAAAATGTTTTAATTTGTATGTTCTTAACGATAATAGCGTCAAAAATAAATTCTTTAAGCACTTAAAATTATTCAGCGATAAGCAAATAGTTGTACATGAAGTGGGCCCTTATCGGAATTCGCTAAAATTAAAACTCATATATCCATTGCCTTATTTATCTTAAATACCCCGTTCAAGTTCCAAAGCGGCTCAGTTGGATTTGAAAGCTCGGGCGAGCATTTTGCAAAATGTTTGCTCGTTTTACTTTTTTAGTTGTGATATTTCTTTTGTTTAAATCAATAACTTGTTTGCCAAAATTTCAATGCACAGAAAATAGAGTGAAACTTCCAATGAGTAGATTTTGTGACGGAAAATCTGATTGTTTGCTTGGCAGTGATGAAACATTCGAATCCTGTAAAGTGATGCAAACGTTCCAACGGCCAAATATATTCTTTTGTGCCAACGGTGCTTATATAAATGAAAATAACAAGTGCAATACGATAGTTGACTGTGCCGATAAATCGGATGAATCGCCTAGCCTGTGCAATGAAATAGAATCGGCTAAAATTAATAAAACAATTGAGGGTGAATGCACGAGGTTCGTCATTTGAAAAATATACATAATTATTATTATTTAATTATATATTCAGAGTGTGAAAAATTAAAAAAAGTGTGATAAATGAAACTGTGGTCGAAATTTCCTTTCGAAAGTTTTATTATTTTTCCGATATTTGCAGAATCATAAAGCTATGGATAAAGTGTGTGGCATTGTCCAATGAAGAGTTTTATAGAAATGTAGAAATATAAAAAGTTTGCTTTCTGCAGCTTCAATAGAAGCAAAAAAGTTTATTTGAGACGGTCAGAGATTGTACAAGTCCTACACAAGTAGCTTAATATTGCAAGACTATAATTCCTGCACTGGATAAAAGTGAATATTGATTCTAGGACAGCTATATAATTTTGTGATCAAGAAGAAGCACCTGAGCTAGGTTTCATTAAATTAGCTCTAAAATTGAGATACTTCTAAGAACTAAAGTTTTTATTTTAACTTTATTTATACATTTTCGTTGACAAGGATATAAAATGCAATAGAAACCAAATTTGGTTTGCGAACAGTACGCAAATCATAATTACTTTTATTTTACATTAATTAATTTAATAAATTAATTGCAAGTTATTATCATATACATTATATAGCACAAGGATGGAGTGCACACCGCATGAATGCATCTTAAAGAGCAAAATGTGCGATGGGAATGTGGATTGTTCCAACGGGAGGGATGAATCTGTGGAATTGTGTATGGAAAATTGCGTTCATCCTAGATATCAATGTGCCAATGGAAAATGCATTGATAAGGATTTGGTGTGTGATAATAAAATGGATTGCATAGATGGTTCCGATGAGTTGCCCAAACTGTGCGCAGAAAAACAAAATTGGATTAAAAGGACACCAGTCACTTGTGGCGAACCTGTAGATAGAAACTTGAAATTTTCAGAAGATACAAAATTTCATCTGGCTAATAAAACCCGTTTCGTATATGCCAATTATGCAGTTCACTTTGAGTGTAGCGATAAAAGTGCTAATTTTACGGGAATGGAGTGGAATGTTTGCCTAAAATCAGGAAATTGGCGACACGAATTACCTATATGTTCATCTAAACGGATAGACAGCGATCCAACAACAAATGGGAAACTAGGATGTCCAATATACCCATATTCGGAAAATAGAGATCAACTCCTGATACACAAGTGCGATCAAGATAATTGCTCTACACTTATTCCACAACCACCTATTAATGACGTCTTTGTGAAGTTTTCATGTAAAAAGGGCTTTACATTAATGCCAGAGGATTTTTGGAATAGAATAGTGGGCTGTTTTGATAAGAAGTGGGATCTTTGGGCCATTAATAAAAGTCCTCGATGCGTCAGTAAGTTTACTTAATATGTTTATTATTATTTATATATATTTCGCAATATACATATTCCAGTGAAATGCAAATCAGAATTCTTGAACTGTCGCGAGTCAATGTCTCCTTTGACCTGCAAACGCGATGGTATTTCGATATCCTGTAATCCAATAGCGGGTTTGTATCCAGGCACTACGGCACTGCTTGCATGCAACAAGGGTTACAGGGAAGCTGATGGCTTGGACGGATTAACTTTAACTTGTCTTGCAAATGGAACCTGGTCGCAAAGCTCTGATATAAAAAGATACTGTATTTCCGATTGTGGTTCATTAAGCCCAATTGAACTAACGAAAAATGGCCCATATATTAAGCCTTCACATGCGCCGTGGGCTGTTGTCATCTATAAGAAGAACATTACGACCTATGATCATATATGTGGCGGTACACTGATCCGACCCAATTTAGTATTGACTGCCGCACATTGTGTCTATGGTAATGACACAACACCTGAGTTATTCAGGGTAGGACCTGCAACTAGTGAAAACAGTAAAGTCTCTGAAAACTTTGGAGAGGGCGTTCAGATAATACGAATTAATAAGTGAGTACTCCAAAATGTAATTTAATATCTCACATATATTAATATTCATATTTTCAATTAAGGGCATATCAAAAGATCTCTTTAAATGGTGATACTGCTCTTCTAAAATTGAATAATCAGCTTGGAGGAACATCGAGAACAATCTGTTTAGCCGGAAACAAATATAATAGCGAATTGCCCGTTGATACACTAGGTGAAATCAACTCATGGGATACGGATTCAGCAAAAAAAGGAATTCTGAAATTGACAATGATTTCTGTTTCTACAAATACTCGACAAAGAAGTGTGTATCAACTTCAAACCATTTTTAACCATAAAATATGTAGAGGTGATAGTGGCAGTGGATTTATAAGTAAGTGTTATAATGGAAATATTATAACTGATGTCTATTGTTTGTACGCTGTGGTTAGTCACACTGATACTGGTTCTGATAGAATAGACGGTTGCACCAATGATTTTAAAGTGGGAAATATTACGTATTTCCGTAATAGCAATTTTATTACGTCAGAAATAAAGGCACTGTCTGACACATGTGGTAGTTTAATACCTTATTAATGCAACTTACAAAACAAAAACAATTATTAAATAAATGGGAATTGATGAAATATTTTGATTAACATTATGATGTATAAATTTCAGTAAATAATAAATAATAAATAATCCTAATAAATACCCATTATATTATGCATTAAATCTTTGTTATTTGATAATGTTTTCCTACAAAAGTAACAGGTATAAGTGACTGACTACACCCGTTTAGTTAGTTTACATCAATTTGGATTAGTGACGGGAAAATGTAGTAAGTAAAAGGCGCAAGCAGAGGCGCTGTAATCCGATTGGAAGATTTTTGTGGCTCTGACTAAATGCCGCAATATTTAATTTACTCTTACACATATATATAGATTGGGACCCTTGGTATGTTCCGGTATACAAGTATTTGAAGTATTTATTAACTGGCATACTCACCGTATAGAATATCTCATTCAGATGGTAATTGTAGGCGTTGCGCACATAAGTGCGTATAATTTTATCCCGTCTTTCGCCCTCAAAGCCATTTTGTATGTCATGTGCACTGAAGCGCCAAATCGATTCGCCCGTGACAACGCCAAAGAGTACGTCATAATGTCCACCAATGTTCGCCGTGGCGGCGGCTCCACCAAAATAGCCAGTCCCACCGCTAAAGGCAAAGCCACTGCCGGATCCGGCATCATTGCCACCGGCTGACTGGGTTCCTGCATCGGCTGATGAACGTTTCGAGTTGCGGGTCATTAAATCATCGATATCGAGATTGGAATGTCCTGGTCGTATGACAACGCCATCAACCTAAATTGAAATTGAGAGCCAGAAGGAAAAGGCATGAACAATGCAAAAGGAGAAAAGCAAAAGCGTAAAGTATTCAATTGTTGTTGAAAGCACATTGAAGTACATAGTTAACGTACAACAGTACAAAAGCAAGTAAAGTAAGTAATAAAGTCCGTTGTCGCGTAAGCCATAAGAAGAGCAAAAAAAAAAAATAGGTTGAAAAACGAAAATCGGCGTAAAAAAATGTCAATCTAAAGCACAAAAAAATAGAGAAATTTAAAATGAGAGAAAACCAAAAATTACTCGAAACTTTGACATGGGAAAACAAAAAAAAAAGAAAATAAAAATATATTTTTTAAAGCTTAGCATAAGTTTTATTAAATATATTAAATAATAAAATTGATTAGAATAAAATAGAATTTAATATGAACTCACCGATGGTCCGAACGATGTCAAAAAGTTAGGCGCCTGAATATCGGCGCCATACAAATCTTCCAATGGCACATCCCGCAGACAATCCACAATCTCTTCATGGTGTCGGTTCAAATCTTCGGGTATTGTGCAATTAACCTCCTTGGCAAGCTTCAGGGCAAACAGCACTGGATCCTCGACCAATGCCCATGATGAATATGCCGATCCGGACATAAGTATGGCCCGATGGAATAATCCACGTACCATTGTAGGTGAAGTCATCAGATAATTTATGCAGGCAGCCCCAGTGCCATGTCCGGCCAGTGTAACAATATTTGGATCGCCTCCAAATTTTTGTATATTCTGCTGTATCCAATGCAGGGCCGCCATTTGATCCATCAGACCATAATTGGCAACACGTGCATGTGTATGCGGACTGGGATTCGCATTGAGAAAGCCTGTCCAACGAAATTGGATAGATGGGAGGACATAATTATGTACTATTGAGCTCATGGCACATTTTCAGTTAACTTACCTAGGATGCCCAGTCGGTAATTAAGCGTTACTACGACCACTTCGCCATAGCTGGCAAGGATACTGCCATCGTAGGGATTACCGCTGCTCCACTCAAAGGACTCGCCGTGTATGAACACAATGACAGGCAGCTTTTTCTCATTAGCGCCAGCTAAAGTATTTAAATCGACAACAGTTTTGCAGTAAAATGAACAAACAAATCAAATATATTAATGAATTTATATTTAAAATAAAATATGTTTAAATTTAGTGACTCATCGAGATTTAGTATTATTTTGTATTATTAGTCAAATATGAAATATGCAAATAAAATTTAAATTATTTGTAAATAACTTATCAGTTATTAAAAATAGTTTTGTATTTTAATTCATTCATATTATCGCATGCGATATCGTTTTAGAAATACCACAATATTTAAGAATATTATTATGTATAAAATAATATATATTATGCGACGCAGATATCTTCGAGCATATAAATGTTAAATACCCTTGCTAAGCTGACATTAATTAAATTTGTCTGAATTCTCTATAATTTACTTGAAATTTGTGACATCAAAGCTTTCAATTAAGCACTTGTTATAATAATATAATATAATAATATAATATTGAATTTATATTTATTTTTTTTATTTATTTATTTTATTTTTTTTTTTTTATTTATTTATATTTAAACCAAATTTGCAGAGGGCATAAATACATTTTTTTACTGTCTTCTAAAAATAGCATCTGTGCCAAATACTATATAAAGGCCACAAAACTCTGAGAGCTTAATTTGCATTGAAATAAACAGATATACTAGATGGCTACATCAATTTAACAATAATATTTAAACATCTTAAGTAGTTCTTATTGTGTTACACAATTCATGACAAAAGTATAGTATTCTCTATTAAGTAGTCCCTTCATTTTGAGCCCCTATCCCGTTTAATGGGTTTCGTTTCGAAAAAAGGCTGATAATACTCTGTTCCCAAACTATATATTGTGCACTCAGCTGCTACTGTTTTTATTTTAATGTGTTTAATTTTATAATTTTTTATTATTTTTTATGTGAGTATATATTATTTCATTAACGCTAAACTATCCGAATCTGATTTATATGTTTGCACATATAAATATCGTATCCACGATCATTTTCACATCCACTAAACATCAGTATAATCAAGTAGGAACAGAGTATATACCATTCTGTACATTCAAACTGCAAAAAACCTTGTTTTTATGTTTTCTTTAGCTTGGGATCGCATTGGGAGTACTTAAGATAGGAATTGTGATTTTTAATTGTAAATTGGCAGCTGCACAAATAAAAATAAAATAATAAAATCAAATAAAAAAAAAATTCTAAATTGCGGATTTCTATAAATACTGGGTCTTACATAAAGTAAGTTTATTAAAAATTTGAATTAAATAATTTAAGATAAGGCAAAGCTTAAACAAATTTGTTTTTATACAATATAACAACAATGCTCAACCGATAATTTTAGTAACATACATATTATATACTGATCCAATATTCTTTCAATTTGTTGACTTACCATTTACAGGCGAGAAGATGTTCAGGTATAGGCAGTCTTCCGATTGATTCTGTAGAAATGGCAATAATCTTTTCAAATACTCCAGGCGACCTTTAGGCATCTTCTCCAGGGCCGCAGTTTCATTTTGAATATTGGGCAAACGCTGCGGACACACAGGACTGTACGTATCCGAGATGCGAATTCCATCCCAAGGAGCTGGTGCTCTTGTTGGGCTAAAGCTACAAATGAAATTTTAAAATTTAAAATTTTCAAATGTCAAATTTAAAGTATTCTTTAGTATTTCTACTCACCGATTTTGTTTGGTTGGCGGCGTTGCATAGGGCACCCCAAGGAACACTTCCACTGATCGCAAATGACGGAAATCGTCCAGCGGCAGAATCATTCCATGTAAACGTCCATAACGTGTTTGTACAATGCGATGTCCCAGCCGAGCATTATTGTAAATGTCCTTTGTGGAGGCGGTGGCATAACCAAGCCAGCCGATCAGGACAGCAAAGAGTAGCAGCTGCATCTGTTGGCCTTGCCACATGGTCAACGCGTTCGATTTTCTCTTAAAGAGTATTCAAGTAATTTGAGATGGTTTTTTCGATGTTGAGTGAATACACTATCTACAATCGATTGTAGTGTGGGCTTGGCCTTGATAATAAGCATTCAAGTATAGAGTGTTCATATTTATATTTCGCTAATTGGGCTGAAAGTAAACAATTTTATATTGTTAAAAATTATATAGACTAGAACAATTTATGTATATAATATATTTTGTTGAAATCTATTGGTATATAGTTTAACAATATCCAAAAATATATAGATCTGTTTTTTATATCCATGAAAAGTGCCTAAAATGCCAATATATTTTAATTTATTATATTTTTATATAACTTAATAATTTATTTTTATTTTTTTTAGAACTTAATAAATTTAAAGCAATGTACAAATTTATCGAATAATAAACACCGATGTTATCGAAGAAAACGGATAAACTGTCAATATAAGGTAGCAAAATGATTGACAGCAGTAAATAAATCTGAAAGTTAAAAAAAAAATAAGTTGAATACTTATGTGCCTATAATTCTCAAGCGGCTTTAGCTAACAGTATATAAGGCACAAAGTTTCTCTACATTAAATTTTTTTCTAAGTCCCTTTTTTTTATTTTTTTTTTTTTTTTTTTTATTTTTTTGTCAGGACTGTAGCATGACATTTAAATTCAAATTAAAGAACAACCACTCTTCATTGGAAGCTTAATCCAAACACCTTTGTAGCCGAAATAAGTGCAAATTTTAATTTTAAAAAACATTTTAATATAAAATTAACGAACTCTTTATAATGAATCAGAATTATCTTGAATTGATTGATCCCAATTGTACACAAACTCATACTAATTATTTTAAGATAAAGAACAAGTGAAAATCCGTACAAGTGCAGATTAATTATAATATATTGTTCCATTTAATTTATTTGATTTTATTTCGTCTAGCCATAGCTTTAATTTAACATAAATATTTAATATATAATAAAACTCCAAGGAAAATCAATTGGATTGCAAAGAGGAATCAAGATCAAGATGCTAACGAATATATTTAAACTGTTCAAATTTCTATACATAAAATATATATAAAAAATCGTGTCAACAAATTAAACATTTAATTTATTTCAATATTAGTACACTTAATAATTATAGTTGGGAGGAAAAATCATTATATGAACACATTATATTTACATGAATGAAAAGATTAAAATAACATTATTTATCGAGTACGTATGAATTTTATTAAAATACCTAAAATATGTGATAGTTTTTAAAAAAGTCAGGTATCAAGAAGAACTTTTTTAAAATTAAAAATTAAATTAATTTTCAGTTTCTTTATGAAATTTTACATTTTTTTTTAACTCAAATCACTAGTTTTACTTATAAATACAATTGAATTTATTCCCTTTTTAAATACACACATATTGAATATACTATATAAATCTCTGTTCGGATATTTTTGCCGTGACTATGCTTGTGAAAATAGTACATCGAAATCTTTTAACTTTTACTCTACCAATAATGAATTATTAATATAAATAAAAGTGTGTTTATTCTATGTTTTAAACGGAAACAGTTTCATAAATTACTTCCTTAAATATTTAAAATATTTCAGAGATTAGCAAATGCTTGTACATGAACTGAGTACTTATCAGCATTAGCTTAAACTAAAATCCATATATTCACAGCCAAATTTCTATATAAAAATGATCACAATTCACAGGAATTTTTAAATATAAAAATTTGATATATAAAAAATTTTATATATATATATATAAAGATAAGCAAATGGTTCTACATAAGTGGGTTTTTTTCGGCATAGCCTTATCTCTAACATATATAAACCCCGATTAAGTTCCAAAGCGGTTCAGTTGAAATTGAAATTTCGCCCGAGCGTTTTGCAAAATGTTTTCCCGTTTTACTTATTTAGTTGTGATATTTCTCACGTTTAAATCAATTACTTGTTTGACAAAATTCAATGCACAGAAAATAGAATGAGACTTCGAATTAGTAAAGTGTGTGACGGGAAACCTGATTGCTAGCTTGGCAGTGATGAAACATTCGATGTTTGTAAACTGAAATAAACGTTCCAAAGGAAAAATGTATTCAGTTGTGCCTACGGAGCTCAAATTTATAAAAATATCAAGTGTGACTCGACTGTGTCGATAAATCGGATGAATCGCCTAGGCTATGCAATAAAATAGAATCGGCAAAAATTAATAAAACAATTGAGGGTGAATGCACGAGGCTCGTCATTTGAAAAATATACATAATTATTATTATTTAATTATATATTGATGGTGCGAAAAATCCAAAATAGTGTGATAAATGAAACTGTGGTCGAAGGAAATCCATTCTTAAGTTTTATTATTTTTCCGATATTTGCAGAATCATAAAGCTATGAACAAAGTGTGTGGCATTGTCCAATGAAGAGTATTATAGAAATGTAGAAATATAACAAGTTTGCTTTCTGCAGCTTCAATAGAAGCAAAAAAGTTCATTTGAGACGGTCAGAGATTGTACAAACCCTACACAAGTAGCTTAATATTGCTAGACTATAATACCATTTAATTGAACCGAATACATATTCCTGCACTGGATAAAAGTGAATATTAATTCTAGGACAGGTTTATAATTTTGTGATCAAAAGGAACCACCTGAGCCAAGTTATAACAAAATAGCTCTAAATCTGAGATTCTTCTTTTAATTAAAGTATTTACTTACATTCTTTTTTATAAATTTTCGTTAGCAAGGATATAAAATGCAAGAGATACCAAATTTGGTTTGTGAACAGTACGCAAATCATAATTACTTTTATTTTACATTAATTAATTTAATAAATTAAATGCAAGTGATAAAAGTACTGATGGCGCTTCAAATGACGGTTGCTCCATTGATATTCAAGTGGAAAATATAACACATTTCATAAATATCAAATTTATTATTTCAAATGAATTCAATAAATTGTCTAATACATGTAAAGAATCAGTAAAATAACGCTAATAAATACCCATTATGTTATGCATCAAATCTGTGTAGTTTTTTAATGCTTTAGTAAACTTTGGATTGGAATCAGTGTAATTGGAAACGATTTTATCAATGATATATTTTTTAAAGCTGTTACTTAAAAATACTTAATACAAAAGTCATGAGGCAAGAAAAAATATGACTTATTGTTCATTGTCTTAATTGTTGATTTCAAAATAAAATTTAATAATGTACGTTCTGTACAGATATTTCAAATTTAATATATATTTTTAAATGACCAAATTGTGATGCCATGGTTTCGAAATAATAATAAATTTGGCGCATGATATTAAAAAGTATTTTAAATTAACATTAATTCGAGGAATTTTACTGTTCATATTTTTTTGATTACATGCTATAGTAGTAGCTCTAGAATTTACGGAATTTAACTCAAATAATTGAGAGTACTTTAATAAAAGTACATATTTCTAACAATATATATTTTTGCATAATTCGGCATGCGCAGAATACTTAAGTTTCTAGATAAACTGCGAAAAGTGAGCCCTAAGCCATGCCCTAAAATCAAATCGAATCTCGATAGCGATACGGCAACTACCCGAAGACAATTAAAGAATCCAAACGAGGTGCATTGGAAGAATCTGAAGAGTGTGCTGCTCATTTGTGGTGGCCAGGAGAAACCATCGCCATGCGCATCTACACCAATGGATAAGGATTCGGGCAGCCTGGTGGATGTGTTAGAGGTACAACGTTTTGTTAGTGAAGTATTTGCCGCCATGGATGTGCCCTTAAAGGCAGCCAACGAGATGGCCGATGCCCTAATTGCCGCCGATTATATGGGCCAGCGAAGTATGGGGATTCATCGATTGCCTGCCATTGCGGCCGATTTGCTCAATTTTAAGGTAAACCCACGTATCCAGCCGAAGGTATTGAGCGAACGTAAGGCTCTGGCTCTGGTGGATGGTCAAAATGCACCCGGACCAGTGGTAGCTAACTTTTGCATGGATTTGGCAATGCGATTGGCACGAGATCAGGCTATAGGCTATGTGGCGGCACGTCGATCTAATAATATTGGTATGGCATCATGGTATGCCTGTCAAGCACTGACCCAGCGCATGATTGGCCTGTGTATGTCGAATGGACCACCGATTCTAGTTCCGAGTGGTGGAATTGAGCCGCTGCTGGGTGGAAATTCAATTGCTTGTGCGGCGGCAAGTGCTCAGGAGCAGTTTATCACAGATTTGGGCATGTCAGCCTATCCCATTGAGCAGCTGGAGCTGGATTATTGTAATGGCCATTTGCAACAGTTGCCACCCAATCTGGCATTGGACTGGAGGGGTCAGCCCACAACCAGTGCATCAGAGGCGTTGCGGGCAAGAAGTCTACGTGCCTTTACACCAGAGCACAAGGGTTTTGGCCTGGCCGCAATGGTGGACATACTTTGTGGTGTGATGACAGGCGCACGTTATGCCTCACAGCTTCAACGTCGTGGCCTGTTTGGCATGGATGACGAGGTGGCTGATCTGGGCCAGGTATATGTGGCCATTGATCCGACGCGTTTCTGTGTGCGTTTTGAGGAGCGTCTGGCCGATTTCCATAAGCTGCTGCGCAATGTTATGCCCTGCGATTCGCAGAAGCCTGCATTGATTCCTGGTGACATGGAATTGCAGCATATGCAAATGGTTGACGATCAGGGTGGCTTGGTTTTGTCACCTTGTACGCTATGCGTCCTGCAGGAGCTGGGTGAACGTTTTAACATAGATCCCCTCAAGCCTAACAAAAATGTCGAATAATGCAGAAATAACACAAAGTAAAATTTAAATTTATGTTAACTGATTGCTGCATTAGAGAGAATTCTGAATGTACTGTCTGAAAGTTATAGTTAAGTATATTAATGTTTATCTGATAATTGAGTTATTAACGCCCAGAAAACAATTTAAATTAAAAATTTCTTTATAGAGTTTAAAAAAAAATAAGAAAAATTGAAATTATAAATATATTAAAATAAGTAGATTATTTCTCTTTTTCTATTTAATTGTTCAATTGCAAAAATTGTGCGGAAGCTGTATAATTAAGTATATTAATGTTGACATAATAATCGGGTTATTAACGCACAGAAAACAATTTAAATGAAAAATTCGTATATAGAGTATAAATCATAAAAGAAATTGTTATTTTAAATATATTATAATAAGTAGCTATAACCTCTATTTATATGATTAATTGCGAAAATTGTGCGGAAACTGTTCGAACTTTCACATACATAATTTTTGTTAATTATTGCGAAATTTTTTGATTTTCACAACCGAGTTGAAGGTCAATCGTATGACATGCTTAACTTTGATTTTTAAATAACTTTTTTTTGAATGTTAATCCCACAATTCTTCTATTTTAAAGCATATCTTTGAACAAGGTATCCTTAGCAGATCGTTCCTATGCCAGCTATAGAATATAGTAATAAAATTTGGCTGATTTCGACATATGAGCTGCCTTCCACAGAATTAAGCAACTGTGCCAAAATGATTATAAAAATGTGCGTGCTTTAATTAATACAAGACGATGCGAATACATTGCGAGACCTGAGCCAAAATAAAAATAGCAAAAAGTTTGATATTTGCTGTAATTATGTGCGTGTGCCGGCAGTCATACAAAAAGTATATTAATCCATAAGGTAAAAGTAGAGAGAAATCATCTAAATCATTGGCAGAATGATTAATTTGATTTCGAAACAAGCACAGCTCATCAGCGCCCTTCCGGGCCCCGCTCGGCACGGCGTATGAGTAATAAGCGTAAAGTTTTATTTATGACAGCCACCAAACGTGTTTTGGTAAATTATTACACCCACGCATTGACAATTCTTATCATATCGGCCGTCGATAATCTTAGCTTTAGCATCTATACCTCTGCTTAATGGCAACACCTGTGTTTCGACATCTTTCTAAGCCAATTCGCACGTGACTGAGCATCTATGTAGGTTTATTTGGAGTTCTTGTTGTTTCTTGGGCTCCTTTAAACATTATATTTAATCGCTCATTATTATTTGTAGCAATGACAGGTGAGCCCACGCTTTATGCTGTCCATTTCACCTTAAAGACATTTATCTTCATTGAACTGATTTTGGTACTGTGTAATTTAAAAATCATTCGATTGATAGACTCAAGTTTTGATTATGACAATTAGTTAATATTAAAGATCAAATAAATTGAATTTTACGTTTGATTCGTCTTCAATAATAAAGATTGAGTCTCGTCTGGCATTTGACATTTTCCCAATAAATTGTTGCCCAAATTTCTCTGCCTCCATTTGAAATAAAAATTCAATACACAAAAGCCTTTAGAAGTTTAATAAAATTTCACATAAACACAAAATTAATATTCTTGTCAATTTTGTTGTTTGTTTACTTATAATTAAAATGAATTTAATTTTATTGCAAAAATCGAGCCGAAGAGCTTATCCTACTGAAACGTTTATAATAATTCAGCGAAATATTTTGCTGATAATTTAATTTTAATTTTAGGTGAATCTAAGCTGAAGCGCACTGCATTGAATTTTGCATAATGCAACTACATTTGTAATTTTATTAAAGTTTGACAACTTTTTGTAATGTAATGTAAGTTAATTCTGAATTTTGCAAAACATAGATGATATTTTATATTATATTAAGATATTAATTTGTTTGCTGCATTCTTAAATACTGAAAAATATCAGAATGCAGCAAATGAATGAATTAATATTCTTATGTTAAATTTCAACAAAGCTGTTCTTCAATGGTTTACATTGTGAATTGTTTCAATGTTTCCCAAGATATGACTAGAAAGTTGATTGAGCTCTAACCTTTCCATATATAACACAACAGTAAATATTTATTTTAAATATCCAAACAATTCTTATAATAATAAAAAGTAGTAGGTTTCCCTATTCTTCAAAATTTGTAATAGTTTGTTAATAGAAAAACCTTTAGTTGTTGCCACAAAAATTTTAAAAATTTTCCCACTTTCTGTGCATTTTAAAAAAATGCTTTATCTCTAACTATTAGCTAAATTTTTTGAATAATCTGCTTAACTTTTGCTTGATTTACCTTGTAAAATGTATGTTTTATTCTGCATAATACTCTCACTTCTGCTGCTGATAGCCATTGCTTTTATTTTATAATTGATGACATTTGTTTATGGCTGATTTTATTTTCTCTCCACGATAATAATCCTCAGATATCACTCTCCGACTGCAGTATTTTTTTTTTTGATTTTTTAATCAATATCCTTGTTGGTCTACTGCAGCTGCAGCAGAAGCAAAATGAATCCTTTTCTTGTAAACTCGCGTATTCCTTATGTTTGAATTCTTAATTTTTGTTGTTTTGTGTATTTCCACGAATGAACACTCACATGTATTAGGAAACCTTTATTTTTTTAGATTTTTCTTAGTGCTTTTGAATATATTTTGATAATGCTTATCTATAAATATGTAATAGACATTATTATTAATTATTTATCACAAACTTTAAATATAGTTTTATTTATATTAAGCCACAATAAATAAATTGAAATTTAAACATGATTTGATATTGACAAATTATATTTATTTACTTTTTTTATTTTTATATAAACACCAACGATATTTGTAAATTAAATTTGCGTTATATTATAATTGATTTATGTTTTTAATTAATTTTAAGTATTTATTATGGTTTTTTTTTCAGATAAATGCACCAGATTGTTTAAAAACACAACACAATTAGTATTAATATTATTTTTAATTTATTTATTTGGACTTCCAAGCTTCAGAACTAGCAGAGTTAATTTTCTTTTGAAATTACCACTTTATTTTCTACATTTTTGAATATAATTATAATGAAATGTACATAGATTTTTACTGTTATGTACATTTATTTATATTACAATTTATTAAATGAATTGTAAGAAAATTATATTAATTTTTAGTGCTCAAACTATAACATAATATTGTAAGATATTTTTTGTAATCTTATTTAATTTTTAAACATTTTAAGCCTGCTTTTTATTCTAATTGAATATTGATCAATTGATTCAGAGCAAAAAGTATTAGAACATAAAATGAGCTTAATATGTAAATCTAATTTTATATTACGCATTTCTATTTTTTTAATTCAAATTAATTATATTTTATTAGTTATTGTCGTCTAGATTTTATTTAAAAAATGTCGATCATAAAGCACATTGGTTGAAATTAATTTAATTATCTGAAAAGGTTATACGCGTTAATTTTTGAGAAAAAAAACTAACAAAAAACAGTTTTGACTGTATTTTAAGCTTGCGATTATTTTATCGATGCCAACTTTTTGTCAAAATGATTAGCTGCAGTAATTCATATTTATGTGAATAAAATCCATTTGAAATTAAAATTTTTGGAATATTTTGTTGCTGCCAGAAACAGGCCGATATTATTTTGGTTATCCTTCATTAGCGTTTTAAGTACTGTTAGCGTGTTAAATTATTCTAAGCGTAGCGATTAAAATTACAGACGCATAACTGCATGCAAGGTAAACATGTCGAGAGGCATGCAACGCGTTGCAAATCGAAACGCGAACGTCAATGACCGTTAACTGGAGTGTGTGCGTGTCTGTGTGTGGGTGTGTGTGCAGGCAGGGCGATTGCGAAAGTGACTGCATACTTTTGGGCGGCAGTTTAACACTCTACATTTACGCCTAAAAAGTATGCGGGCGACGCGATGTTCCACACACGCACACATATATATAGAGTGAGATGCGCTTGGATGTATGCTACACTTTTTGATTTGCCTCAACACTTTTTCAATTGCTCGCTTCGCTTGCCCCTCTACGCTTTTATTTGTTGGTGTTGGCCGTTTTGCTTTTGCCGCTTGGTAACTATAATCTACACACATACACACACACACACAAAAGCACACTCACACACACATAGAGACACTAGCCACGTGCACAGATGCGCTTCAATATTTCACCTGTGTCCACGACGCACGAGTGAATTCCAACGACTAAAGTTAACTTTTCGCGCTGGCCAACGAATTTGGTATAGCAGCTGCTTCAACGTGGGTTAAGTTTCACAGATATTGCTACAGAAGAGAGTCAGAGAGAGGACACAAGAGAGAGAGTATTTATTTGGCTGGAAGTGGAACTCATCTGGCGTGCCAAGCTTTTACTCTTATGCGCTTCTCTTTTACATATAAACAGCTGTTTAAACGATTCGTTTGTTCTCTTTTCAAATAAATTGAATGCTGTATTTCCATTTTTTTTTTCGTCCATTTACTTTATCATTCATTTTCGTCCTTCTCTCTATAGTATTGTGTCACATTAGGCGTTGGGGCAGGTAATGGTTCCAAAGTCACATTAAAATGGCAACTTATTAAGAATCTGTCAGAAATAAACCTTTCAGATAAGGAGATTTTAAAATAGATTAAAGATTTTATGTAAAACTGCTATATAAATTGTGTACAAGAAAATAAGTTAAATTTGCATATTATTCTGTAATGTTGAAGAAGATAATTTAATTATGAACAGTCATTAGGCACACATTTGTACTTTGATAAAAAATCAACCTATTAAAGCAGAAATAAAATTTTATTATTATACAATACTGATAATAACCTGAATTTATTGACTATTGATTTAAGACATGAATAAATGTATTACACACAATCAAGTGCCTTATTTTTAGTGTTTAAAGTATAAAAGATCAGGACATTTTCCATATCCAATTAATGTGTCTAACTAATTTACAAAAAATGGTGCCATAACGAATAACAATTCGAAAATTTCAGCAATACAAAACAGACAAAAGTGTCCTGGCCCAAAGCTCAACACTCAAGCAGAGCACAACTTCAATGCTTCCTAAAATGTGCGTGTGCTTCGACCAAATCCTGTCAAGGACAATGTAGATAGCTATGAAAATATGTGAACTATGTGAAGCTACCAGTTACAGCACATAGTTGAGGCAAAAAATTCAAAGAAATTAAATAAAACAATCGTCCGAAAGGAACAACAAGGACATCAAATCATATAACATACATCACAATGAGCGAACTAATAAATAACAAGATAAAATAAATAAAATAAAGTGCTCAAGAGGAATACCCTTCCAGAAAAACACTTTATACAAAAATCTAATTTTAATTGATTATTTATATAGAAGCTTGATTTTGATCAAATTTTAGCAACTAATTAATTTTGTATAGATTAAAAAAAATATACAAATTATTATATATATGCACTGCCATATTAATTAATTAATCTGCGCCAAACTTTATTAAAAAAAAAGAGACAACTGAGAGAATATTTTGGGGAGCATTGAATAGAGAAAAATGAGCAGATTGCCTTGGCTATAGATGCTGATCAAGCATATATATATTCTACACTGTAATACACTTTTTATGTGACAAAATTATTATACCCCTGCAAGGGTATAATTGAACATAAATTATTACTGTAATCTTATAATAAATGAACGATAAATAAATGTATAACAACGCTTCAGTCGCTAAGAAAGTGTGACTAGACACTTGTAATTCTTATAATGACGAAAAGTCATCAAGGCAAACGATGACAGCAGCTGATTAAGTGCTCAATGCTGACGGCGTTCACATTGCGTATACGTTATAGCTAATGCAGTATTACATAAAGAGGCATTTGTGCCGAATTAATATTGGGAATATTTAAAAGCAAAAAAAAAAATAAAACGACCTTCAGCTGACAACAAAATTAAGCTCTTTTATTGTCTTTGCGGATATGTGGGATTTTGTATATAAAGTTCTTTGCAGTTAAATGGAAGAGGGCGTGACTAATACATAAGCATAAATAAAATTATTTTCTGTATAATTTGGGACCGTTTTGTGCTAAGAAAAACTAATATATATTAAAGCTTAGTTTATCCCACAAATTCGATAAAGGGCAATTATGAGTAGACAAGGATTCAGCTGATAAATATGAATGTACAATACATGTGTATGTTAAAAAAGGTATATATACAGTTTTTTAACTGCAAATATGTGCTGCTGTTTCTTCAACTTATGTGCATATTATATTGTGGGAAATACAGCTGCAAGTTGTCATAGTTTTATAATAATTTTAAAATAAATAAACGATATTGTGGATATTGTACAATTAATTATATTTGGAATATATAATTTCCAGTAATATTTATACTATTTATAATACGATTAAAAAGACTAAAATTAATTTATTTTTAATTGCAAACATACTTTATTTATTTAATGTAGCGATTTTTTTTATTATTGCGGCTCTTCGTTGAACAATATGGTAATTCTTTTCGTTAATTTCCTGTAACTAGACATATGTTCCGCTGATTTGCTTCATGATATACATATTTGCTTCATTGTATCTGCTGTAAATCGCAAATTCTTATTCATAGGTTCAGCCCAGTTAACTGGTGAATTTTTAATCCAATCTTTTTCAGCAAAGCACAGTTGTGGCAACTCATCGGAACCATCTATGCCATCAAATTTATTATCGCACACAAGTTTGTTGGCAATGCATCTTCCATTGGCACATTGGAAATTAGGAAAATCACAATTTTCCATACGCAGCTCAACAGATTCATCCCGTTGCTGCCGTTGCTACAATCGATTTTTCCATCGCACATTTTGTTATTTTGCGCCACATTCCTTAAGCTTGCACTCCATTTCACTGCAAATAAAATTAGTAATATATTAGTAAACTGGCATTACAATAAAGTTAAGTAGAAAACACATATTACTCTATTTAATCGGCTGGTTGAAAATTTAACTTAAAGTTGCATTTAATTCTTTTTCATAATTGCTTTTAAATAAATTTTATTTTATTATTTACATGGGCAATTATCACACACAATTTAGGATTATTAACACCCCCAATATATAAATGAGTAATAATAATTATGTAACTTTCAAAAGATGCAACTCGTTAATTTATTTTTAAGAAATTTGTGAGATTTGTGGTAAGGCAAAAATAATTCCTGACACTTCAAAATTTATTTATGTTTAATACTTTCATATTCTAACTTAAAACTTGTTCCAAACATGTCCTGAATAAAATCAATTAAAGTAACATTTGTAAAGATTTTTAGTGCCTTGACTAGGTGCAACATTATAAATGATTATAATAAATGTATTATGGCCTACACAAGTCGCAGACATTTGGGATAATACCCACAAATGTTGATAAATGTGGCATTAATTTGTTATCCTGCCATGGAAACGAGACAGAAATTGCCAAAGGAAAAAAAAGAAGAAAAAAAATCACAGCGTAAATTCAACAACCAAACGGGTTTGTTACAAATTAAATTTTTAATTAATGCCATTAATAAGGACCGCCAAAACAGCGGGAATCTAGCCGAGGGCAGCCACAAAATGACGACACGGATAATTTAACGCGCAATTGAAGTTTACAGCCGCAAATTGTAGCTGGCCTACAATCCTTTCGGCCTTTTGCCTGGTTTGCAGGAACACGCAAAAATGAAACTTTTCAATTTTCTACAAATTGGAAAATGTTGTGTTGCCATTTTTCGATTGCCGCGATTCGCACTTTAATTGTTGATAATACAATTTATTTGTTGCGGCATTGCAGCATATTCAACTTGAAGAGTTTGCCATGGTAATACCACAGTCAAATGAATACAGAAATAAAAATGTCAGCTATCTGGTTGGATCAGACGCTTTTATCAGTTTTTATACCTCTACAAAAGGTATTGTAATTTTTTTTACAGAGTGTGCAACGCATTGAAAGAAAAACGATTCAAGAAAGTAATTATTTATATATATTTTTGAAGAAGTTATGTCTCTTTCTATGTAAAGCAGTTTTCTCACAAATTTTTCTTTGTGCTATATGCCCTTCATAGATAGGAATCAAATAACTATATCATATTAGTTCCAAAGTTGGATTATTTTATCATATAACGTAGCTAACATTACTCAAAAATTAAATTTTTTATTGAGATTATTTCTGTCTTTTCAAGGAAACAATTAAGTTCGTGTGAGGATTTTTTAATTATTTTTTAATGCATTAAAGGCAAATATTGTGTATGAATATTGAACAGTTGCTTTATAAACTCATCCGGAAGTCGTGCAACGATAAAAAGAAAAGCAAAGTAATGCATTTAATTTAAAAAATTTAATTTCCGCCAACTGCTCAATATTAATATTTTTTTTTGTTATTTATGTACAGAATTTGCTACCTTAAAAATTGTTTAAATTTCTTAATTATTCTTTACTACACGGTATTCAATTTAAATTATTAACATTTTCGCCGCACAGATTTTAAAAATAAATTTGACCACAGCAATTCATGTGGTCCAGTTGCAATTTCAATCAGTTCTTGTTGCAACATTGGTTTTGACCCCAAAGCTACGAATAAATATTTCCAATTTGTGTGTGTTGAATTTAAATGACATATAATATTTAAATTGTAAAAAACTCACGATTTTTATGAGACATTTAAATTTGCATATATTTTTCTGTATATAAGTTGTTGAAATATTTTACTATAAAATAAAAAATCTGTCAATATCATTTATATTTTATATATTATAAGTTCTTATAAGTTCAGTTTTTGCCTTAAGCAATATATTTTTACACATTTTACCCATTAACAATGCATAAGAATGGGCTATTAAACTGTAAGACATTTTCGACATTATAAAATATAAATATTCTTAATACAAACTATAGCCGAGATGTTCTGGAATTGTCTGTTCATCTGTCTGCTTCTTCCCATGTTTAAGCTCAGCGTTCTGGGACTATAAAACTAGCTCTGACTAGATGTTGCTAATGCGACTTCAATGATGATGCGGATCAGCAAGAAATATATTTTATAAAATCGGAGATGTCTTTTTCTGCTTGTTATGTATTTTTGCACAAATTTATTATTTCCTTGAGGAAAAAAAAAAAAATAGTAATAATGATTTACGAGAAGCTGGCAATTTTGGTTTCCCTACCGGTGATAATATGAATATGGTGGTTACAAACACACACACACACACACACACGAAGACAGCCATAAATAGATATGCACACACACAGCATCACTTACAACCACATAGACATTGCGATATGTGTAATATCCACAGTGCCAGAAAATGCGATATATTGTGTATGCAAATGGAGGCAAGGCGATGGCAAACGGCGACATCTATCGAGTAGGGGAGCTGGGGGGGTGAAAAGAGAATTTCGCAAGGGAATGGAAAATGTGACTGAAAACGCCAGTGAACTCTGGCTGCCCCCAAATGTCAACTGGCGCTTCCGCCAAAGCGTTTGCTCTGGGTTTGCTTATTGGCGCACTTTGCTTCTTTTACGGTTGCATGAATTTTTGAGTAGCTCCACTTCCGGTTATGGTAGCCGGAAATTGTAGCAGAAATACTTCGCACACACACACACACACACACACACACACACACAAGCACTGATATATTAAGAGCGGCATATGTATGACATTTGTATGCAAATTTTTAGTCGATGATTTTGCATATGTTTGTGCTCCGGGTACCACTGTGCGTATGCGCTATGTGCACTATTCGCTGCCAAAGGCAATATTTTTTTTGTGTCAATTCCTGGCAACTTGCATGCATTGCCAAGTTTCCATTTCTTGGCAGCAAATATCTTATATTTAATGTTGCTAGGGTTGACAGACCACCGAATCTATGTTGTTTTGTTTATGGCACACATAAAAATGGCAAAAACTTGCGCCTGATGTTGAGTGATTTGCTGATGCGGTCACATGAACAAGGATACTCTTGGAAGACGCTCTTTTAAGGTAGCAAAAAAAACTTTTGCATATTTTAGCTTATCATCTGGTTGAGGCCACAGGAATGTTTACATATTCCACACATCCCAAGTATTTTGTGCAGCAAACAAAAAAAAAAAATTGTTTCACATATTTTTAAAATATTTGTTAACAAAGTTTATCCAGATAAGTGCAATTTAATTTGCTACTATTTAATGTTGAGCATTTAAATTTCAAAATAAAAAGCATTGTATCTTCTTTAATAAGATTTTGTTCTCAATTCTTTGCTGTTTATTTAATCATTATAAAAATTATCAATAAATTATATTATTCAACCTTTTACGGCAATATAATTTCGCAGTTCGCTTGTGAGAAATAAAAATACATATAAGCAAATTAAAAAAATAATAATTATAATTATAATAAACCCCATTGAAAGAAAAATGGTTGAATGTAAATTTCTAATTAAATTCTTGTCATTTTTTCAGCGTAGCTCATCTAGTTAACCGCGATTAACAGACAATCAACTTAAGCGACGTCCCCAAACAATATATTACAATGCGTTGTTATACTCCAAAGAAATTATTATAATTTAAAATATAGAAACGCAACAAAGAACAACATAGACGGAGACGATGCTAAAAAATCAACAACAAAGTCGCGACAGGACAAGAGCGGACTAATAAGTGTCCTTCGCTTGCCACAAGAGAGCAAAGCGCCAGCTCAAAAGATAAAAATAAAAAGAATGGCAACAAAAGTAATTGTTAGGATGGGGCGCAGAATGAAAAACGAGGCACGACATCGATATATATATATTTGTATATATATCTTCGTTGCGTTGTCAGCATAAAAGTTTTATTAAATGATTAAGCTAAAGCGGCAGTAGAAAGTCAGCCTAAAAGTAGGCAGCAATATTTGGCAAATTTACTTGGCCGCGTTGCGCATACGACGCGTTGCCCCAATCACAAGCATACACTGGCCACGGACTTTTGAATATTTGATAGTCCTTGCTCTTGTGCCTGATTTTACTTACTGCCCCGTTACCGCCGCCAGCCCCTTGCGCGGCTTATTAAATAAAACACTGCCATAGAACGCCTTCGCTTTCATTTTCGACTCGGCTGGCGATTGCGCTGGCGACATCATGAATTATTCAGTGCGGAGTCCTTGATTCCTACAGTTTCTTTTGTCTTTGCGGCATCGGCCAACACTTGAATGTGAACTGTAACAGTAACCTTCTTCTTTTTATTCCTGTTGCTGTTAATTTTCATGTTAAAAATGCACTGCAATTTATCTTAATAGGCTTTTCTGTTAAAAAAAAGAAGTCCTTTCGCTTTTTTGTGCTGTGTGATGGAACTCAGAATTTTTGTTTCTCTAGGTGCTTCAGTTGCCAGAATTGTGTCCTTTTAATGCATTAAAAATGTTCTGAATTCCTTGGCCTATATGCATAAGCATGTGCTTAATGCGAAGTCTCGTCCTTCTACCTTTACGCAATTTACCTGTAGGGGAACGAACAAAGTTTAATTACCTTAAAAGCTTCGCATTCCGTTTTGGTAATATCACATAATTTTTATTGTTAATGAGAAATATCTTTGGGCCTTAAGAATTCATTAAAAAAATATCCTGAATTGATTGGATGCAATTAACTTTCAAAACACTTAATTATAGACAATTGGTAATTAACTTGGTTTAGTTTTGACACTTTTAAGTGGTGTGAATTAGGTATCATGGAGTTTTCTGGTGAAAAACTGTTTATTCTTTAATTAGTTTGTTATTAAATCTAAAAGTTTTATTTTATTTAATATTACTCAACTTTGATGTTATTAATTTTAAAATTTGTTTTATTCCGGCAATATCTTAATTTTATTGGTAAAAAATAATTGTTATTTATCGATATTTTAATAAACTTAAAAAATAATTGCTAGAAAATCGACAAACAAAAAAAAAAAAAATTTAAATAAGCAATAAGTACACTAGTTTACAGCAAAAAAGGAGCTGGGCTCTCATATACTTTTTTTGGTGTATTTTTGGGCGTGATTTCAAAAATGCAAACCATATATTTTTTTAAAGAATGGTTTTCGAGAAAACCGCGAATCGCTAGTTTTTTGGCAGTCTTTGGACTAATTTATTTATATCTACATCAGATCTTATTTGATCTAAAATAATGTTCCACAATTCAACAGGTAATTGTATCCCCTTTCTAACGGTATCCCGTTTATGCGAATCAAATAAGAATTAAAGCCATTACATACTCTCAAAGTTGAAAAATGTGAACCTTTTTTTGCATTTTTGAAAAATTGCTGAAATTCACTTGCTTATTTAAAAATTTAAAAAATTCGTTTAAATACTTTTTAAGATTTATTATGTTAGATATTTCTTTTACGAATATTTTAAGTATACATTTGTCCAAATCGGTAAGTAAATGTGATATTTATTCAGCAATTAGTAAAAACACCTAAGATAAAATTCACCTTGTTCCTCACTATTCCAGTCATATTAATTAATATATATTAATAGATTTTTTAAAATATTGTTTAAATTATACCTAAAAATTTGGATAAAGAAAATTTTTTATTCCGAACTTTTAGTTGACTTTGGCTTCAGAAAATATTTGCCAAAGATGAAAAAAATGTAATATTATCCATATTTTAATCCCAATTTTTTGTTTGTTTTCTATATACTTTTATACTTAATATTTATGTTTTTCAAAGCAATATTATTTTCTTTTACATTACAAAGGTGTTACATTATATTTTAATTACTAGAGAATTTCGTAGAGGCGAAGGATAAGTAACAGCAACTTTTGTGTGCATGTTTTCGTCACATAATCCTTGCAAACACAATAAAAGCTTCTACAGATACAAAATTTGGAATTTGGAGTGTGCGATGATGACAATGGTTGCATGGGAATAACAATGCTTATAGGTTCAACTCGGTCTTTTCTTGTGGAGTATGAGTTCACACACGCAATGTAGAATAAGCATTTTAACTGGCATTAATTTGTGGGCTTAAACACGCCCATTAAATTGGCCAGCAACTAACGAGCAACCAGCTGAAATAGTGTATAGTATGACAAAGAAACCGCATTACTGAAAAATAATTTGACAAACAAATTTCTAAAGCAGTCTAAACAATAAAGCTAAACAATAATTTCCGCTGCGCGTAGAAACTTCCGTTTCCTGTCGGGGCGTTGGCAGCAACAACAACTGTCAAAAGGCCAACAGGCTGCTTAAGTCGAAACAAAGGACATGTGTGCGTCTGACATTGTTTGTGTACAATTTTTTCATGACACTCAAAAACAAAACCCTTTGGCCAGATAATGCCAACTCTCCAGGACCAGAAACTGCACCGAATTGCATTCGACTCTTGGCCTGGTTCGATAATTTATCGCACTTATCTGTGCGACTCTGCTCATAATTTATGCATAAGCTTTTGTTTGCTGTCCCTACACCAAAGGAGTCGTCCTTCCGCATGCCATATGGGCGTGGCCTAAGGCCTCCCAAGAGCGCACGTTAATTGTGTTTAGCAAGCGGCCGGAAACGGAAACAGGTTCAAGTTGTGCATCGTGAATGGTCGCAGCAGCGATTGAGGCGATAATCTTGGCAAACCAAACGTGACCAGAACCGGTTGAAATAAATGAAGATACAGAGTGTCATGCTGGCATAGGCCCAAACGGAAGTTTCGACTACGGACTTTTGTGTTTCCGCTTCACAAAACAATTGGGAAGCATTCCCTCTAGAGACCTGCATTATTCAAAGTTGGCGGCAACCTTGATTTAAATATGAATGTCTAAGTTATTCATTATTTAATATCAATAACTATAAAAAATCTTAATGCTTTCAGTTGGCTGCCCTTTAATTCAGCGCTTATAAGTATAAAAAAAATTGAAATGTAAGAAAAGCAATTTTGTTTCGACTCCACTTTCATTTATTACACATTTTTGGATTTTTCACACCCTCAATATATAATGAAATAATAATATTTGTGTATATTTGTCAAATGACAAAACTCATGCATTCACCCTTAATTGGCTAGGCTAAGAACATTGCCAAACCTGTAATCATATTTATCATTATATTTTTTCGCAGTTAAATTTTGACACACAGTATACTTACTACATTTTCCAATAGATGAAAACTAACAAAACTGACTACAGCACTTATAACTGTTACTTTAGATGGAAACATTATCAAATAACAAAGATTTAATGCATAATATAAAGGGTATTTATTATGATTATTTTACTGAAACTAAAATATCGAACTGTAAGTTTATCAAAATATTTCATCAATTCCCATTTATTTAATAATTGTTTTTGTTGTGTAAGTTGCATTAATATGGTAGTACAATGTCACATGTGTTAGACAGCTTCATCATTTCTGACGTAATAAAATTTCTATTACGGAAATACGTAATATTTCCCACTTGAAAATTATTGGAGCAACCGTCTATTCTATCAAAACCAGTATCAGTGTGACTAACCACAGCGTATAAGCAATAGACATCAGCTCTAATATTTCCATTATAACACTTACTTATAAATCCACTGCCACTATCACCTCTGCAAATTTGATGGTTACTAAGGGTTTCAAGTTGATACACACTTCTTTGTCGAGTATTTGTAGAAACAGAAATCATTGTCAAGTTCAGAATTCCTTCTTTTGCTAAATACGTATCCCATGAGCTGATTTCACCTATTGCATCAACGGGCAAGTCGCTATTATATTTGTTTCCGGCTAAACAGATTGTTCTCGATGTTCCTCCAAGCTGATTATTCAATTTTAGAAGAGCAGTATCACCATTTAAAGAGTTCTTTTGATATGCCCTTAATTGAAAATATGAATAGTAATATATGTGAGATATTAAGTTACATTTTGGAGAACTCACCTATTTATTCGTATTATCTGAACACCCTCTCCAAAGTTTTCAGAGACTTTACTACTTTGACTGGATGCAGATCCCACCCTGAATAACTCAGGTGTTGTGTCACTCCCATAAACACAATGTGCGGCAGTCAAAACTAAATTGGGTCGGATCAGTGTACCGCCACATATATGATCATAGGTCGTAATGTTCTTCTTATAGATGACAACAGACCACGGTGCTTTTGAAGGGTCCATTTTTTCTCCATCTTTCGATAGTGTAATTGGCGCCAGTGAGCCACAATCGGAAATACAGTATTTATCGATATCAGAACTTGGCGACCAGGTTCCATTCGCAAGACAAGTTAAAGTTAATCCGTCCAAGCCATCAGCTTCCCTGAAACCCTTGTTGCATGCGAGCAGTGCCGTAGTGCCTGGATACAAACCCGCTATTGGATTACAGGGTATCGAAATACCATCGCGTTTGCAGGTCATAGGAGACATTGACTCGCGACAGTTCAAGAATTCTGATTTGCATTTCACTGGAATATGTATAATGCGAAATATATACAAATAATAATAAACATATTAAGTAAACTTACTGACGCATCGAGGTCTTTTATTAATGGCCCAAAGATCCCACTTCTTATCAAAACATCCCACTTTCCGATTCCAAAAATCCTCTGGCATTAATGTAAAGCCCTTTTTACATGAAAACTTCACATAGACGTCATTAATAGGTGGTTGTGGAATAAGTGTAGAGCAATTATCTTGATCGCACTTGTGTATCAGGAGTTGATCTCTATTATCCGAATATGGGTATATTGGACATCCTAGTTTCCCATTTGTTGTTGGATCGCTGTCTATCCGTTTAGATGAACATATAGGTAATTCGTGTCGCCAATTTCCTGATTTTAGGCAAACATTCCACTCCATTCCCGTAAAATTAGCACTTTTATCGCTACACTCAAAGTGAACTGCATAATTGGCATATACGAAACGGGTTTTATTAGCCAGATGAAATTTTGTATCTTCTGAAAATTTCAAGTTTCTATCTATAGGTTCGCCGCAGGTCACTGGTGTCCTTTTAATCCAATTTTGTTTTTCTCCACACAGTTTGGGCAACTCATCGGAACCATCTATGCAATCCATTTTATTATCACACACCAAATCCTTATCAATGCATTTTCCATTGGCACATTGATATCTAGGATGAACGCAATTTTCCATACACAATTCCACAGATTCATCCCTCCCGTTGGAACAATCCACATTCCCATCGCACATTTTGCTCTTTAAGATGCATTCATGCGGTGTGCACTCCATCCTTGTGCTATATAATGTATATGATAATAACTTGCAATTAATTTATTAAATTAATTAATGTAAAATAAAAGTAATTATGATTTGCGTACTGTTCGCAAACCAAATTTGGTTTCTATTGCATTTTATATCCTTGTCAACGAAAATGTATAAATAAAGTTAAAATAAAAACTTTAGTTCTTAGAAGTATCTCAATTTTAGAGCTAATTTAATGAAACCTAGCTCAGGTGCTTCTTCTTGATCACAAAATTATATAGCTGTCCTAGAATCAATATTCACTTTTATCCAGTGCAGGAATTATAGTCTAGCAATATTATAGTCTAGCAATATTAAGCTACTTGTGTAGGGCTTGTACAATCTCTGACCGTCTCAAATGAACTTTTTTGCTTCTATTGAAGCTGCATTTTTCTACATTTCTATCATTATTCATTTCTATTCACGACGTTGCAGCTGTGAGGCATAACGTGCGCCTGTCATCACACCACAAAGTATGTCCACCATTGCGGCCAGGCCGAAACCCTTGTGCTCTGGTGTAAAGGCACGTAGACTTCTTGCCCGCAACGCCTCTGATGCACTGGTTGTGGGCTGACCCCTCCAGTCCAATGCCAGATTGGGTGGCAACTGATGCAAATGGCCATTACAATAATCCAGCTCCAGCTGCTCAATGGGATAGGCTGACATGCCCAAATCTGTGATAAACTGCTCCTGAGCACTTGCCGCCGCACAAGCAATTGAATTTCCACCCAGCAGCGGCTCAATTCCACCACTCGGAACTAGAATCGGTGGCCCATTCGACATACACAGGCCAATCATGCGCTGGGTCAGTGCTTGACAGGCATACCATGATGCCATACCAATATTATTAGATCGACGTGCCGCCACATAGCCTATAGCCTGATCTCGTGCCAATCGCATTGCCAAATCCATGCAAAAGTTAGCCACAACCGGTCCGGGCGCATTTTGGCCATCCACCAGAGCCATAGCCTTACGTTCACTTAATACCTTCGGCTGGATACGTGGATTTACCTTAAAATTAAGCAAATCGGCCGCAATGGCAGGCAATCGATGAATGCCCATACTTCGCTGGCCCATATAATCGGCGGCAATTAGGGCATCGGCCATCTCGTTGGCTGCCTTTAAGGGCACATCCATGGCGGCAAATACTTCACTAACAAAACGTTGTACCTCTAACACATCCACCAGGCTGCCCGAATCCTTATCCATTGGTGTAGATGTGCATGTCGATGGTTTCTCCTGGCCACCACAAATGAGCAGCACACTCTTTAGATTCTTCCAATGTACCTCGTTGGGATTCTTTAATTGTCTTCGGGTAGTGGCCGTATCGCTATCGAGATTCGATTTGATTTTAGGGCATGGCTTAGGGCTCACTTTTCGCAGTGTATCTAGAAACTTAAGTATTCTGCGCATGCCGAATTATGCAAAATTATATTTTGTTAAAAGTATGTACTTTTATTATAAAAGCACTCTCAATTATTTGAGTTAAATTCTGTAAATTCTAGAGCTACTACTATAGCATGTATTCAAAAGATGTGAACAGGAATATTCATCGAATTTCTCATGAATTATACATTAATGTTAATTTAAAATACTTTTAAATATCGTGCGCCAAATATATTACTATTTGGAATCCAAAGAGAATGTGGCATCTTAATTTGGTCATTTAAAAATATAAATTAAATTTAAAATCTCTGTACAGAACGTACGTTATTAAATTTATTTTGAAATCGTCACTTCTGATAATTAACAATAAAACATCTCTCTCTTTGAGATGCATTCGTCCGGTCTACACTCCATCATTGTACTATAATATATATGATAATATATGTTTAAATCACTTGCATTTAATTTATTTAATATTTTAATGTAAAATAAAAGTAATTATAATTTGCGTACTGTTCACAAACCAAATTTGGTATCTATTGCATTATATATTGTCAACGAAAATTTATAGAAAATAATGTAATTAAATACTTTAATTAAAAGAAGAATCTCAGATTTAAAACTATTTTGTTATAACTTGGCTCAGGTGGTTCCTTTTGATCACAAAATTATAAACCTGTCCTAGAATTAATATTCACTTTTATCCAGTGCAGAAATATAGATTCGGTTTAATTAAATGGAATTATAGTCTATCAATAGTAAGCTACTTGTGCAGGGCTTGTACAATCTCTGACCGTCTCAAATGAAATTGTTTGCTTCTATTGAAGCTGCAGAAAGCAAACTTTATATATTTCTACATTTCTATAAAACTCTTCATTGGACAATGCCACACACTTTGTTCATAGCTTTATGATTCTGCAAATATCGGAAAAATAATAAAACTTAAGAAAGGATTTCCTTCGACCACAGTTTCATTTATCACACTATTTTGGATTTTTCGCACCCTCAATATATAATTAAATAATAATAATTATGTATATTTTTCAAATGACGAACCTCGTGCATTCACCCTCAATTGTTTTATTAATTTTAGCCGATTCTATTCCATTGCATAGCCTAGGCGATTCATCCGATTTATCGACACAGTCAATTATCGAGTCACACTTGATATTTTTATAAATTTGAGCTCCGTAGGCACAATTGAATACATTTGGATTTTGAAATGTTTGTTTCACTTTACAAACATCGAATGTTTCATCACTGCCAAGCAAACAATCAGGTTTCCCGTCACACACTTTACTAATTGGAAGTCTCATTCTATTTTCTGTGCATTTAAATTTTGTCAAACAAGTAATTGATTTAAACGTGAGAAATATCACAACTAAATAAGTAAAACGGGCAAACATTTTGCAAAACGCTCGGGCGAACTTTCAATTTCAACTGAACCGCTTTGGAACTTAATCGGGGTTTATATATGTTAGAAGTAAGGCTATGCCGAAAAAAACCCACTTAATGTAGAACCATTTGCTTATCTTTATATATATATATATATATATATAAAATTTTTTATATATCAAATTTTTATATTTAAAAATTCCTGTGAATTGTTTTCGTTTTTATATAGAAATTTGGCTATGAATATATGGATTTTAGTTTAAGCTAATGCTGATAAGATCTCAGTTCATGTACAAGCATTTGCTAATCTATGAATATTTTTATTTAAATTATTTAAATAATTTATGTATGAAACTGTTTTTGTTAGGAACATAGAATGAAAACACTTCTATTTATATTAATAATTCACAGTAAGTAGAGTAAAGGTCAAAGTATTCCGGTATATTATATAATTTTGTCAATACATATGTAATTAGAGAGAGAGAAAATAGAATTTTATTTATTACGCAATTTGTTAAACTTGAAAGTATATAGGATGAATTGCTATTTCCATTGTTAATATTTACACCCTGTACACATTAAAAATGGGTAAACGGGTGTCATAAATTTATGAAAATGTATGGAAACGGATCTTACAGTATATATCCAAAAGTCAAATACTTTTCCTTAATGCTAACTACACTGCCGATGAGTTAGATAACGATTACAATTAAAATTAGGTAGGGTGACCAGATCGTAGATTGATTGAGATATTAATTAAATTTATAATAAACTAAAATTTACAATAATAGACAATGTAGTAGTAATGTGAATAATAATAATATAAGGAAAATACAAATATCCTTTCTGCTGTTTCTGCATGTCAAGAATATAGTTTTATTTAAAAAGTATAAGAAAAATAATAAAAATAATTTTGGTGATGACGAGAAAATTAAAAATAAAAGCAAAATAAATCATCTTTAAAAGGCAGCATAACAGAAATATTTTAAATTTTCAAATAGTGTCTTATTCAAACATTGTTTTAATTATTTAGTTGGTTTAGTTGAATCTAAACAGTTTTTTACTGAATATCGGGCGGGTTGGTCGAATGTCAATTTGGGGCTAAAATAAAACTGAAATGGTCGCGTTGGCTAAATCCAAAGACAGTTAATAAAGCGCCTTAAGTAAATAACATTTACTAAAAATTAAAACGAGAGCTGACTAATTGGAACTGGTGGTATGGTATATAAAATTAATAAAGTTCATGGGCGAATAAATATGGCAAATATCAACTCATCTAAAATGGCAATTCAGAAGCAGACATACAATTACACTTTTACTGCATATTATACTGCACTTTAAGCTATTTAAATATTTTTTAAATATTTAATATATATTCTTATAATAGAGAAAATAAAAGATAAGCACTGAATTCAAACACAAAGCTGAAAAAATTTCGTTTTCAATTTGTGTCGCAGCTTTTGTTGTGCGTCCTGACTGTCTAACTAGAGTTGCACTAAATGTGACAGGACGTCCGTTTGCATCTCCATTGCAGTCCTTGTCTATCTGGCCCTCCTATAAAATTACCCTCCTTTAATGTGCAATGCCACTGGAAGAGCTTTCTCAATGCGTATGACCCCCAACTGTCCAAATCTCTCTCTCTCTCTCTGTCTCTCTCTCTGTCTCTCCAAGCAAACTTGACATTTTCTTCGTTTACAAAGTCACTGAGTCAGAGTCACTCTCAGTGCTCGTCTTCAGGACCCCCAGCACAGCTCCATGCCCTGTCCTTTGTCCTTTGTCAGTCAGTCAGTCAGTCAGGCAGTCGGTCAGGCTATACAATTTACAGTACTTGACATTTTCCTATCTGCATTGCTTAGTTTTTGGCTGTGTTTATTTGATATTTCAACTTGGTCCAAATGGGTTTGCCAGAGTCTGTATTTGTCTCTTTAAATTGTGAATTTCTCTGTGATTCCGAACTGCAAATAGCTTTTACTTAGAAGTTCATTTTATTATTATTATTTACAATAACGATGTATATGCGGTAATCAATTCTATTCTTGGTAAGATTTTATGGAGAAAATCAGAAATTTAAGCTGAATATGAGATAAATTGAATTTTGTTAAATATAGTAATATATAATAAGGAATTAAATATAATTATATTGTCCACAATTTTGTCTTTATGCTTGTGATTTCAAGACCAGTTAAAATCTAAAATAAAAGAGCAAATAATGTAGTTTAATACTTTCAGTTAAATATAAATTGTTGTTATATTTTTTCGCATTTTTCGCTTAGGCACTTTCAATAAATTTATTTACAACATTAATGTTAATTTAACTATTTTTAAAAAATAATTTTGTCCTTTGTACCTCCAGTGGCATCCACAGAATTTGTCAAGTAGGCTGAAAATTTAAAATTTATTTTGCACAATTAAAACACACAGCTTTGCGGGTTAAATTTACATTTAAAAACCCTTTAAATTTTGTTTTCCAAGAACCTTGGCATAAAACCAAAAAGCTATTGATTGATTACAATAAACTTTATTATTATTAAATAAAGTATTGTAAGAAAATAATTATTGTTATTTTTTATTGATTCCTATTGTTATATTGAGTGATTATTAAATGTGTAAAGGTCCCAATTATAATTAAAAAAAAATGGGAAATGTAAACGTCTGAATTACATTTATTATAATTTTAAGGAAATTCCATTAAAATAAAATTTTTATTGCATTTACAAATATTTTTCTCAACTTTCATAAAACTATGCGTTATATTCCATAGTTAAATACTGATATAACCTTACAAAAACCTAAAACATTGCTGAAAGTTACTCACAATCTAAGATTCAAGCATAAATAACTTATACCAAATATTTTTCCAACACCTTTGAGCTCTTTGAAAAACTCAACTAAAACTAAAAATAAAAAATTATTGCTATGCTTTATTCACATGTATATATACATATATAGTACATATGTGTATATATCTATTTACCCAGTTACTGGCACGTTACCAGCTTATTCAATGTAACAACAGGCACAAGGATACGGGACAGGGACATCTGAGCAGCAGCAGCAGCAACAATATCAACATCATCACCACAAACAACAAAAATAACATAAATCTATGGCAAAGAGCAAATAATGCCGTTGATATTTGATGCATACAACAAATTTATATATATATACATACATATATCCTGGTTAGAGTAAGTGTGTCAGTATGTGTGTGTGTGTGTAGTATAAGTATAAAATGCCGGCCATTTATCCTGGATGCAGCTTGCAGTGTAGAACGCTTTATAGGATTTACCTGTGTTTAAGTTGGGGCGTAAATTAAACACAGCAGCTGCTGACATGCGACGATGGATCGACAGAGATACTGCCCGGAAGGGGAAAGGGAGGGGGGAGAGTGGCCATTTTTATGGAGCAGCATAAAGATATATATATATATATATTTACTATGTATATGTGTATGCCTCATGGCATATGCCATAGATAATTTATGCTAAAAACGCGTGCCAACCTGCCCTATAAGCCCCCAGATGTGTGTGTGTGTTTGTGTGTGTGTGCTCTGTGTGCTTAACCCAAGGTGTGTTTGTTTGACCAAAGACAAATGAAGCTTAAGTTCAGGCATGAAAACAGATCAGATTCCTGTGCATATAAAAAGGACATTGGCCCAGGGCGCCAATAAAAATATATAATATATTGTAACTATTTGCGATTCGTGGAATTTTCGAAAAATCTTTATAAGTAAAAATGGAGTCAAAAAATGGCATGTGTATTCAGTTTTCTCCGTTGTTGGTAATTGCCAGGAGAAGATTTTTATGAAATAAAATTTTGGGAAAAGTCGCTAACTTTTCAACAGATATACATACTCCCAGTAATTTTTAAATATAAAACATAAATCACAGTAAGCAGTGTTTGTTTTAAATGAATACAGATTATAATATATTATTTTAATGTTGCGAACTTAGCACCATTAGAAATAATTTATATGGCAGAGCAATATTTGCCGAGTCAACTATAATATGAATAGTTTCCTTTTTGTTTTCAATTTTTGGAGGGAGAGTATAGCAAACTACGCCGGGTAACCTATTATACTATAAATTGCATTACACAAATTCATCTCATTGAACGACATCTTTAAGGCTTTGTTATACTTAACATAAACTTAAAAGAATATATTTTTTTGACCACATTTCTAAGCTTGAAACGTCCCTGTACTGTTGACAACAACAGTTCATTTCTGATCCCATTCTGCAGCTGGTTTGCAGCACAATTTCTGCTGAATACCAATGAGCTCACAAACACTTGTAATACATCAAAGTTTCCACCTTCTTGTGGTAGATTTTACAAATGCAGCTGCTAAATGATGTCCCTTTGTTACCTAGGCATCCAGGAGCGTAGTTTAGGGGGTTAAGTCTACATCAGATACATTTAGTAGAAATACAGTTTCATTTTTGTAATATATTTAAATCAGGGACCGAAAAGGCTATTATTAAAAAAGGCAAAATTATGAAGTAAAAATAATTTGTTGATCTTTATCATATAATCAAAAAATAACTAATTTTAAAATAAAATTTTTTGCCAATTTTTTCTATAAAAAATAAAAATAAAAATTAAAATTAAATATAATCGAAATAAGCTGCTGTATTAACAAAATTTTAAAATATTTAAAATGTGTGGCTAAATATCTTACGTATGATACATAATCTATCGGTAAAGACCCAATACTAAGGATCCCTAAAGTATAAAAAATAAAAATTTATTTCAAATTTCTTATAAGATTTAAAATTAATTTTTTTTTATTAAAAATTAAAAATACAAGTTTATCCTGTTTCCACGATACTGCGTCCTAAATAAGAATGTCTAAGATACTTATTTCCATTCATACAGATACATTTTCCCAGCTTTGAATTTTTTAAACTCTAGTTTAAATAAACACAACAGTTTAGCCCACAGCCTTGGTCAAAAATTTAAAAATAAACTCCCCCCCGTTTGTTAGAAAATTTGCTACGTCCTTGTTAGCATCCCAGCACAGGACGTGTCATGGCGTGTCGTGTTGTGTCGTGTCGTGTACAAGGCGTGACCAGTCCGAACATGCTCAATAGAGTTTTGTCTGCCGCCAATATATTGCAAAAAAAAAAATATTGTGTATATTGATTTCAATAAAATGTTGCACAGATTTTGCTCATTGAAAGGTTTAAGCAACAATTGAACCCCAAGCTTGCATATATTGTATTGAATTGTGAATAAATTTGTTTGGTTCCCTTATACATTGTAAGTCTCTGAATGAATATTTTTCATAATGCTTTTATAAGCTAGCTTACAGGACAAAATCTAAGCAAACATAACAAGCTCTAGCATGTGTGTTTTCTCGTTTGTGCCACATTGTTGCAATGTACAAAGGGCGTTTACACTTAGGATTCAACATTGTCTGGGTTTTCACACATGTGGATTAAAAGACATGGTTTTGAATATAATATAAACATATTTTAGAATACGTGACACAGTATGCAACTGCATTTTCCTGATTTTATATTCTTTACCAATGAAAGGAATGGAAAGTTGTGCATGTGCATGTAAGAACTGGCAAATGGGAGACATTTTAATTTTTATCATATAAAATAATATATATAAAGACAATTTTTTATATGTTAATCTAGATTTGTGAGAGATGATTTGGGAGCACTTTGTTGTAATTTTGTATAAATTCAATTTAAGAGTGCATAAAAATAAAATTATAATTAAAATGGGCATTATTTTAGATGTTTTTAAGTTCTTTCCTATTTTTCCGGAAAAAAAAGTTATAAAAAATATTAGCTTGATTTATTACCGATGTATTTTCATTTTAATTAAAAAAATTATAGAAATTATTTTTTAACATATTTATCAATTCATCTTTCAATTATGTATCTAACAAATATAATTTTATTTTATTTTATTAAGTTGATAATAATATATCTGGCTTTCATGTTTTTTTATATTTATGAAAGCTGAGTTAACACCACTTTGCTATAATTTTAAATAAATATATATTTGTATATAATGAATATAACATTTATTTAAGGTGATTTAAAGACCTTTTATTTTTTTCTGCAACGAAAAAAGTTAAACATAATTTAATTTAATAAATTCAATTTATTTCTAAAGATATATTAATTTTAAGCGACGAAATTATTGAAATTATTTTTTTACATATTTAAACTTAATTTTTAATTAATTTTACTTAATTAATTCAATTTATTACTTAAGATATATTCCTTTTTAGCGACAAAATTATTGAAATAATTTTTTAACATATGTAAACTAAATTTAGTTTAAATAATTCAAATTATTACTAAAGATTTTAAGCTAAAAAATAATTAAAAGAAAGTTTTAACATATTTATGTCACCAATTGACTTTTCAGTTAAATGTTTGCTCTAATCTTAAACTTGTTTTTCTTTTAACCTGCCAATCAGCAAATAGCTCTTAACTTTTGATTTGAATTAGAAATCATAAATTTCTAACTCTAACTGAATTATCAGCTAGCCACAGCAATTAAGCTGCTTTGGATTATTAAAAGGGACAAACAAAATCGAGAGTTGGCTGCTGTGACAAGCACATTTCTAGACGGGCAATGTAAATGTATTTGCAAATATTTAATCAAACACTCCAACAACTCAACAATAACAACAACAGCTATAATTGTGAAAATAAATGCAGCGAGTGAATCTAAAGCCATCTGCATGGTCCTGACTGTTGCTAGCTTGTTTTTCTATGGATGACTTGGTTGGAGACCAAATGAAATTAAAGGCAAATGTCAGAACAGGGCATAAGCGTTAAATTCAATTTATTCAGTTTTAACTGTAGCCCAACATTTTGCAGCCATGCTAAAAGGCAGCCGCCATATTTACTCTAAGAGAAAATGGCTTCCATTTGCTATTTATGCTACTGGCAGGCAACTGCAACTTTTGCTCGCTGCTCCACCGGAAGTTGCCCGGCTCGACAGTGTCTGCCATTTTGCACTGTGGAACGAGGATGGCAGCATGAAACGTAAAACCGTTTCCATCTACAAAATGGGTTCAATTCAATTATAAAACCAGTTTACCCTGCTGTGCAACATGTCCGAACGGTTACTCCACAGCCACGAACCTATTCCAATCCTAAATCTACCACATTTAGCCACCTTTTTGCCTTGATTGTTGTTGTTGTTGTGGATGCTAGGGATTTGGCCGCGTACGCTCTGACATTTGATGAATAGCTTGAAATGGTTTTGATTCATTTAACTGTTGCCACCTGTATGTCTTGTGCCAGCTGTTGCTGTTGCATACAAAGTGTATGAAGCGAATCACAATGCATACAAAATACAAAACAACACTGCATTGATTTCAAAAATGGTTCAAAAAGAAATTGTAGTTTAGTTTTTGACTGTGACTATGTGAGAAACAAATTTTTGAATTTTAGCTTAGATTTATGAAGCCAAGGGAGTTGGTATATAAAGAAAAATAAACGTTAGATCTTTATATTATTTATAAAGTAGCTTAAAGAGAAATTATAGATTTTAATTCAATAATAAACTCTGGGAAAGTCATGTGTCCCTTTGATTTTAACATTATTTTAAGGTAATTTATAGCTGGTAATAAAATTATAATATGTACTTAGATATAAATGAATATCAGCTATGTCAACTACAAAATACTATTCAGAGCTTTACTCATAGGTAAATTAAATACAAATACAAATTATGTCAATTTTAAACAAGTCACAAAAATAAACGCATTTTACGAATATTCCATGATGAATCATCAGTAGAAAATTAAATTGTGCTTCTCTTACTAACTTAATGTATTTATTCTGTTCTTTGCATTTAATTTAATTATTGCCTTTCAATTAGACTTGATTTTGCTGCTGGCCACACAGACAATGTTAAATTTTCTTATACATTTATTGGAAATTAAATTTATCTGTTTGGCAATATTGACTGGCGTTGCGTATGATTAATTAACTTGACTTCCGACAGCGTTGTGCATACGCCATGTGTGACAGGCATTGCCAGACATGGATATGTGCGTGTCTATATTTGTGCTACGACATGAGGCAACATTTTAGCTATCTGTGTGCAACTTGGTTGCCAACTATCCAAACTGTCTGCAGCAGAAACAATTTTAAACTTGGTCCCTTCATATATGTAAGTATCTGCGTTCGATGTGTGTGTGTGTATTGCAGTAACTTGCCCCGGGAATTTTATCATGCCTGCATTCAGTAGAGTTTTTGTGCACAACAAATACCCAAACATGGGCAACAAATATGTATAACAACAACATTGGCTGCTTAGAAACAGTTTATAAAGCCAGCTGCCATTTTAATTGATATTGTTGCGCCATTGTTGTTGTTGTTGTTGCTCAAGGCTTTCAAACACATTCACACACATACACACACACACTTAATTTGTCACCCGGGCAGAGTTGAAAGAATATCTTGAGTGTATGCGTGCTTTTGATTGCTGACTTGTTTTTTTTTTTTATAAAACATTTTCTTTAAGCTTTTTTTGCTTTATTTTTTAATTTGTTTGTAACAAAATAAAGTTTAAAATTAATTTTACAAGTTTTGACCAGTTTTGTGTAGGCGTGTCTGGGCTGAAGTTTTCTTATTTCCCTGCCATTCTCGCAGTCTCCCGTTGCTCGTAAATTGACTTGAGTTGTAGCCACAATACAAGAAATTTGGTCTACAAATATTTGATGGCATGATTTGTTGCTTTTATTTTGGTTTATTTTACATTTTGTGTGGCTCCCTTTTTTTTTTTGTTTGTCGTGGTTTTCTAAACTTTTTTCGAATCGTGTTCGTTTTAATTAGAAAACAATTCACACCGTTTCTTTTGTTTCGTGTATTCTTACTAATTAGAAATTTAATGCCTACGGCATAGAATTGCATAGGCTGTGAGATATTTATGCCTTAGTCCTTAAATATAATAAATAATTGAAGGCGCGCTTTTATTTTTTGTCGCTTAATTAGAATTCTGCGTGTGTATTTATAATTCCCACCCCTACATCTGAGTCTTTCCCCTACGTGCCTGTGACTTGAGCAGGCCAAGAAAATAACATACACACACACACACACTTCACCCCTTCCCTTAGGTTTACATTGCTGTCAAAGTTAACATCCTTCTCGGGCTTCTCGTGGCAGTCATAAACCACATTGCAAACTATAAAGTTGTCTAATTAGGCGACATATTGTTGGACTTTCATCCCATTATGCAAACACACATCGCATCAAGGATGCGATCCTGCCTGTCTCTGAGCTATGCATATTTAATGTTTATTCCTTGTAGCCACTTTAAGGTGATTGAAATATGGAAGCATCGTATACTAGGAAAAATCATTATAATTTAAAAAATAAATTATTTTAAAAAATTTAATAAATTTACTTTTATTTTTACATAAAATTTTAAGACTTTTTTTTCCAAGAAAACAAATATATTTTACAAATGTAACTTGCGCCCTTTTGTGAAAGACCAAAGCATATATATACATTTTTTTTTATAATATTTTATTTATAGTTATTATTATTAATAATAACTGCAACAAATACCCCAATAAACTGCCTACTTATATGTGATAAGATGCGCCAAAAAACGCATTAAAATTAAGGAATTTCTTGCGGAATTTGGCTTAAAAAATAAATATTAATAATATTAAAAATGCTTTCGATTATCAAATAAATTTATTTAAATATCTACAACTGAATTCAAATCAATGCAATTTTAAAATTCATATCATGAACATATGTATTTTCTGCTAAATTATTTGATTTCTAAAATATTAAAGTATATTTCTGAAATTTTTTAGCAGCAAAAATTCAAACTATCATAATATTGCAGTCAGCCTTGAGCCACTTTGACGCATTCGCAATTAGCGTGCGTTGTTAACTGTTGTTTTCCCGATAGGCCCTACGGTGAAATGTTGGCAAAAGCGAAAAGTTGGCAAAAGGTATTACGAGTTGCCTGCCCCACCTCAGGTAAAGTCAGGCAGGTGCCTGACCTGTCATTGCCAATACCAATCCGAGCCAGGCTTAAGTTCATGCAACCTTTTGGGCTGTTCTGTGTGTTGTATACAGCATCGATGCAGAATCATTGGAGTATTGCGTTCAATTGTCAATGTTCATGGAGGAGCGAAAGGATAGCAAGGACATGCCGAGCCTGAAGGCCTGCCTTGTGAACAGGCCAAATAGGAGGCGGGATGGTAATGTAAACCAGAAAGTAAGATGATTGCCTAGTCTGGTGTTGGCCAACAATTCAGAGGTGGCTGATGATAAGGCCAGTTGCGTTAAGTTCGCAATTCGATCAGCTGTTTAATCCTCGAAATTGTTGATTGGTTTCGGTATGGTGTTGGCATATCGATGTGTTGTGTGTTGAAGGAGTTTTAGTTTAGCTAATAAGTTACTAAACTTCCATATAATTGCTTTTTATTTTTTTGCTCATAATAATACATAAAGACTTCTTTTATTTAAGATTTTAAATCTAAAAAAGTATTTTATTAGTATCGCAGAAATATAAAGCAGGGATCGCAATTAAGAGTTAAGAGATCAAAACATTCAAGCCTGGACAATTTTTTTAGATAAATGGAAATTCTTAAATGTACTTATTCAAAATGCAGAATTCTAGAAACATCATAAGCTTTCATTTCCATTATTTATTAAAATTATATTATATTTATTAAAAAATTACATTTTAACATATATTTTTCGATGAAAATAATCACATTGTGAAATAATAATAATATTTACATTTTTATTTAAAATTTGAAAAAATAAATTATTATTTTAAATGTTAAAAATATAAATTGATAATAAATATTTTCTGAATCAAGCTAGATATTCTGGGCTTTGCATAAAGTTTTCTTTTCAATTAAATGTCAATAGATGTGACAATCTATTTTGTGCTTTTATTTGATGTTTTCTGCACAAGCCCTCAAATATATTATAAAACAGAAAATAAATAATTTTTATTTTTTTGGGATTGTTTGGGTAAAATAACTGCCAATACGAGCATGTGCTGAAAATCGTGTGTTCATTAAAATTGTTTTTGTTTAACTTATTATTAATATGTATATATTAAACTTTTAAGAAAAAATTGGCAAATAATTTATATTATCATTTATTAGTACATATTTATTTTATTTCGGGTTAAAGTAAAGAGTAACATATGTGAAAATTTTAATGAAATAATTTTTATACATATTATATTAAGAGTTGCAATTCCTAATATAAATATAATCCAAAGGAGTGTGGTGTGTGAACCTAGTGATATTTTGTGGTTAACCAAAAACGTTTAGTTAATCTCAGTCTAAAGTAATCTGAACTTAATCTGACCTCACTATTGATTAGCATTAGTTTAGTGAATCTAATCCTTGCATTGGAATGAGAAACGAGGCGCGGTTGGGAAAACAAATGCAGTTTAGTTTAGTTCTGGACTTGACAGACTGAAACATTGTTTAAATGCCAACTGGCGTACACAGCTTCGAGTGGATTTTGATTAATTTGTTTGCTTTCACTAAGCAAAGCAGCAATAGACCGGTATCATCAGTATAGTTCGTCCTGACCTACCCGTAGATGGACCAGATAGCCCAGATAGATAGAGTTATAGCCAGGTGACAGCAAAGGGCCAAAAACGTTGTGTACTTAACACATTTGCACAACTGCAATGCGTATGTTTGCATTTTGCGCATCCAAGGATTTGAGGAGGAAGAAGAAGCAGAAGGAGTAACCTCCTGTTTGTTTGCTCGGAATCGGGTATGGATCCCTCTGGATGGCTCTGGTCTTGGGCTAGGGTTTTAGCGGTCGGAATACGGATGTGCGCACATTTGTTAGCTGCCAGGGGATTATATAACAAACGTTCGAGTATTTACCGCTTGCCAGGACTGCCCCTGTCCTAGTTCCCTAGTTCCTTCCCCTCATGCTGTTGTGCTGCATGTCTTGTTTGCCTTAATGACAGCTTTGCCAGAAGGGATATAGATTGGGGTTTTTGGTACTGTAAATTGCAATGCGTAGCGTGTCCTTGCCAGAGGAACAGCGCGTGAGAGAGAGAGCACTGACAGTTGAACGCGTGTTGGCTTGTTATACAATTGTTAACAAATTTCACAAAACGAAACCGCCAAAATGAAGCAACACTCCTCCGATCCATTGGTTGTACTCAGATTGTAAAATCTGTCAAACTGACAAAATTGTATGAAAAACTTTTAAAAGTACTAAATAACTAATTGAATATTTTGTTAAACGCAAAAAACCCTTTCCAATCCATTTAAATATATAACTCAAGTGCAAAAAATTTTATCGATAAAGTTAATTACAATAAAGCCTTTGGGGGAAATAGCGGGGAAAAAAAACTAACGTCCAACTTTTAAATGCATAAAAAAGTTCGAAACATAAATAAATTTAATTTGCATCAGCTTGGAGCTTGATAATGTTCATTTTCATAAATAAAATTAATGGTGTTAAATATTTTTTATGGTTGCTTAAAATTCTAGTTTAAATTTCTTGCAAGAACTTTTTTAACATTTTACAGGGTAGGCAAAAAAATTTGATTAATTCATGTCTCTTGTTCGCTTTAATTGCCACTCAATTAATTTTGTGCCATCAATGTGGTGGCAACACCTTTTCTATGTTAAATTAAAAATATACTTTGACAGAATGAGAAACTTTTTTTGCCTTTGGCTTAATTTGATTTTGTTTCATTAATTTATTTATTTTTTTGCGGACATACTGAACTTAATTAAATATATTTCAACAACAGAAGCTTTGGGCAACATTTAATGAAATACGTTTCATTTACACAAACAAGTTTTGTTGACGATTTTTTGTGTTTTTATATATAGAATATTAAGTTGGAAATATAAAAATTCTTTAAAATCAGATATACTTTAAATTTTGCTTATACTCAGCTATATATCAATATTATTATAAATTATATAACATATTAATTATAAATTGTTAAAGAAATTTAATAGTTTAATGTTGTAGTTGGCCTTTTAATCATTATCAACATAAAGCCAGATTTTTTTTAAATAAATATGATTTTGTGTAACAATAAAAATTTATAGAAAAAACAACCAAAAAATATTTTTTTAAATAATTTTAGGAATTTAATATATTCACAAATCAAGGGCATTAAATAGATTGCTGAGCTTAAAACAAAGAAGCAAATTAAAGTCATGAATTGAATACTTTATAAACATATACTTATATAATTTGTAAAATTGTATGAATAATACTACTATAAGTGTATTTAAGCATTGAGAGTCCAAATAATCTATATTTCTTCCCCTTTCCATAGCTAATTTTTAGCTAATCAGCCACATAAAATTCCAATTTGTCTCTGCGTATTTTTCGTCCCTTTCACAGCAAAACTTTGCCAAACATCTGGCAAACTGCATAATCAGGTTGCCACATTCAGGTAGTAGAATGTGGATTCTGCAACATGCCGCAATATTTCCTGTGTGGCAGCAACAAATCGAGCGCGAAAATCAATGCAATCAATAAAAGTTTGCCGCATCCCGGTGCACGGACCACCAGGAGCTGACAGACGTGTCCTGTCGAGAAGCGAGCAAACTATAAGCTATACCATGTTGCCACACCAGCTTACCTCACATTTGCCACCTCCCACCGCCCAATTGCACTGCAATGAAAATCTTGATGTATAAAATTTCCACATATTGCAGCTCATTTGGGGGGGTCCTGGGGCGGCGGTGAAGGCAACGAATGCGTGTTAGGTTTCAGTTTGGCATTCTCTATTATAAATGCAGGTGAGACCCTGAATTTGTGTATAAATGTGCATAAGTATATGTGTAAAATACACACATGAGACAAATTTCAGGTAAATACACTTCAGTTGCCCGGAGGCTCAGCGGCCAGGTTGCCAGGATGTGCCAGAATGTGCCAACAAAAAAAGCCATTACCTTTAGCTGGTGTCGGGTCGCAGGCGTGCCAAGGACATGTGAAGGATTCAAATACATTTCTAGAAGGTGAGTCTGTGTTCTGTTGTGTAGGATGCGCCATTAGTAGCTCTGCTTATAAGGATCGTCAACCGGTTTGGTTGTCTGTGTGCTCTTGCCTCAGCTCTCACTTGCAACGGCTTCTAAATTAAGACAAATGCGCTGTTGCCTAGGAGCAATGTCCTGCCCCAATACGCTTGCTGCCCCTCCGTAGCCATGCAATGCGTGTGGCATTGAAAGTGGCACGTGGGAAAAATGAAAATGCTACTGTGAAGTATTTGATGCCAATTTTTCCTTCCCGCCCCTCATCTATAATAAATGTTGTCTATTTGCGGGGTAATTTGTTTTGTGGTTAAGGTGCCACCCCCAAAAAAACACTCTATTCCTCATTCTCATCGCATGTCCTGTGTCAACCTTAAAGGCAATATTGTAGCCTATGCAATACAATTTTAAAGTCAGCTACAACGGCATCAATTCAATTTGCATTTTGCATGTGCGGCGCGGCAAATGCGCTCTAAGGATTATTTAAATATTTGTTGATTTGCATAGGAAAATAGCGTGCAGACAATACAAGAGTGCACCAGATGCCAAATATCTTCCCCTTTCAACTCAAACCCCTGCTCATGTTATTTTACACTGGTAAAAATCAAAACATTAAATTTTGTATTTAATTCAATTTAAATAAATTGTATCATTTTGAGTTTAGCCAAGTTTACTTATTGGTTTATAAATATTTTCTTATTTTTATACTTATTTTAGCCAATGTCTGGATTTTAATAAGCTGACAAAGATTGTAATTAAATTTTTTGATATATTTTATTTTTTAATTTATTTATATAAATATATACATGCATATGCATAATGCGCAAAAATATACAAAAGCAGCAGCTATTATTTGAGCCTGTATTAATTCGTCAATCGCAGATATTTTTATATATTTTATATATATACTCATGCCATAAACAAATCAAGTAAAAGTTGTATTTACTCCATTTAAAGTCAACAAAAAATTGTTACAAATGGTTTTATGGGTTGCAAATAAATTTTATTATATTATCGTTTAATAGCTGTCACTATAATTTACGACTAGCATGAGAATTTATAAAAAGATTGATGAGTTATATATTTATTTCATGCACCATTAAAAAAATTTGTGTGTGCTGCAATTTACTTAATTTGAGTGTCGATGAAAGAACTCATTATTTTATTTATATATTCAAAGATTAACTAAACATTTCATGGCTTAATTAAATTAGGTAATAATTTCCTTACGGCTAAAACTTTTGGTTAGCTAGTGTTCCACAACAACTTTGTGATGTCCTTGCATCTTAGAGCGGCCCAAGACATTGGCACGTCAACTGGACATGAAAACAGGACATGCACCGAATTGTATTTTTTTTTTTTTTTAACTCTCTATGAGTCTGTGTGTTTGTGTGTTTACGAACAGCTTTGCCATTCTTTTTCTGGCCATATTGGCTGGCTGCTTTGTTGACGGAATGCAATTTCAAAATACTTTGCATTTTTTAATGTAATTGCAAATGGTTTTGTATGCAGTTGATGGCCAGATATTCAGATTTGCATCCTTTTTTTGCTGTTGTGAATGTTTTGGTCAGTATACCAAATTTCAATTCTGCGATCAGCACGTATATATTTTTCTTCCCCTTTCCTCAGTTGGACTCAAGCTTATGCCCTCACAACAATCAATATCATTCCCAGAAGTCCAACGAATCTCAATTCGGCACCACATGCAAATTGAATGATTGTGAATACAAAACTGGACACAATTGAAATACAAGTCAGAAGTTTAAACAACTGCGAGAGTTGCTTAATACTGAAATGCAATGGAGAAAAAAACAATTGAGTTTAATGATGCTGCAGAATAGTAATTAAAAACTTTTACATCGACCTGTACTGAAACATTTCGATTCAATTCAATCAGTTCCCAGAGTTACAAGTATGTTAAATTATTGTCTGCCAATTTTATGATTTTTTCTTTAATGATAAAATAATTTATTAATTCAAGTGGACATCATTATGTCTTCTCCATAACCCCATTCAATTATAATATACGGAATATATTGCCTGTAGAGCTAGATTAGTGAAATTATATAAAAAACACAAAAACTTGTATTTTTTAATTTACAAAATTTGAGATATATTATATTACATATATGAATAGATATAAATACCACCTGCAAGATCTATTTAAAAAATGTTGAGAGAAGTTTGCAAAGCGACAATTATTCTATTATAGATCAACATTACAATGTACATCATTTTAAACTTTTTGTAATTGCTATGGCAGCCCTCGTTACTAAAATAGAAACTTAAGGCGCACACACGCAGAGATAGCAAAAATTTGACATGCCAAACGACTTGCATTGAGAGAATTTGACAGCTGTCATTGAGCTAGACGTCTGCAGGCAATATCTGGACAGGAATTTGTATTCTTTATTCTTATTTTGAGTTTATTGCTTTGTCTCCGAAGGCAGACAATTCATTTAAGTCACCTTTTCCGTAAATGTATCTGATGAAGTGAAAAATGGGACAAATACTAATATTTAAGGTTATAATGTTGAAGGTTTCTTAAATATAAAGTAATTTAAATCATGCAATATGTAAGTAAATATCAATTGTAAAAGAAGAGAAGTGTTTTAAAAAATTACAAAATCGCAGTTTTTTTTAACTATATTTACAACATTTTACAACGATAAATATGTGGGATTTTTATTAAATTTGATACACATTTGTAGTTAGCTGTAGGCTAGTTTAATATTTATTTATTTACACTTATTTTTAACAAATAAAATTAACTCTTGCACATCATTGCATTATTCCCTGCTGAATAAATAAAACAATTGCACAATAAATTGCCATAGCAATTGCAATTTAATTATCCAAAATATACAAAATGTCATTACAAAAAGAATCCATTTGTACATTGGATTTTAGTGTGGAAAAATCTAAATTTCAATTTACCAAATCAGCACTCATCCTTCGTCTATTTCGACACTTGGGCATGAAAATTTCATCAGTGCCAAATGCAAATGATATTTAACTATTCATTAGCTGCAGCATTATACTCGTATTTAAAATGCACTGACACACAAATACACCTCAACTTTTGGGAAATTGTTGACAAGTTACGCAACCCGATTGCACATTGAAATCCTTTATAAAAATTAAATTAGAATTTGATTATATGTGTCATTAATCAGAATGTCCTTATTCCAATTTTATTAACTGCAATGAATGTCAACGGAGCCTTGAGTTATATTTAAATAATGCAGGCGACACCTGTTCGATTGTAAATTCAATCGGATTATTATATTAATTTCGCGATTACACGCTGTGCTAAGATTAAATATTATTATCAGCACGGATCAAAAGTTGTATAATTTTAATGCAAGAAGAAGATTTTCTTAAATAAATATTTACAAACAAAAAAAATGGGAAACTAATTCAAGGCAAGCAGGGTTAATTTTTTAAAACTTTCCTCAAGCAGATATTTAGTGGTTTTTTTCGAAGACTTTGGAGGTTTTCTTTTTTTTTCAATAGCCAATTTCAGCGAAAAAATAATAAGAATATTCTAAATGAGTATGCTCAAACTCTTAAATATCTTAGAGGCAGAGACACAGAAAAATTTCCTGGAAGCAAATTTCTTAAAGCAAAGACCCAGAAAATTTTCTGCGTATTCGTCCATTCAAAAATTTTTTTCTAATTTAGTAGGAATAAAAAATTAAGCTCCGTTCATTAAAGCGCAAAATGTTTGGTTGGGTGAACTAATTTCACATTATAAACGAAGTTTTTAATATGTTCGGACTCGACTAAAACATTTTGATTTCTTTATTTTGATGTGATGCATGTATTAATCTGTTTACAAAATCAAATTAATTAATCGAAACGTTTGAGTAAACATAACAGCCCAATTGATTCAGATAGCTAAAAAAAAAATTGTATACTAAAAAGAAACAAAAAGAAACAATCAAACAGGCTTACCTTAAGCCCGAAATGCTGAATTGTTTGATACTGAAAAAAAGTCGAACGCATAAATCAAGCTATGAGCTGGTATCTCTGGATTATTAATATGCCAAGGAAAAAATATTTTATGATTTATTAATATTAGGCAAACGCCAAATGGGCAAACGCCGAATGGGCAAACCCAAAGTTGGGGGAATCCCCAATGCAGGGCACCGTTATAAGTAGAACAAGCAACATCAAAGCTGGAGAATGCCACAAGAGATTACAACCACAGTCACACACTCGATCATGTGTGTGCGAGTGTGTGTTTGCTTAACAAGTCAATTTGTACTGCAGATTCACACAGTTTATGCAGGCACAAATCATTTTCGCTTGCGGAACGGAACGTTGGCCCCAATGGAGTTTCGCGTATTTTAATGAATTTTCTGGCCAAAAGCAGCTGCATGCATATGAAGTAATCTCTGTGTTAGGTTGTGTATTTTGAGTGTGTTCCTCTTGAGACCGAGGAATATCGAACAGCTGCACCCATTTTGTTAACCGCCAGTAAGCAAAATCTGATATACCAAGTGAATTCAATGAGAATTGGGTTTACTAGACTTGAAAGTAATTTATATAAACTTATAGACAAAAATTTATAATTTTTGTATTTAAATTTAAAGTCATTCACCTTTCAAATAAACATATACATATATTATTTTTGATTTATTTATATAAAAGTTAGTTCTAACTAAAATGAACTCTAACTTAAATTAACCAAAAATTAAGTGTTTAGCTTTGAATTAAAATTTAAAGTCATAAACCATTTAAATAAACTAGAATATTTATATATTTATTTATTTATATTAAAGTTAGATTTATTTAAAATTAACTCTAATTTAAATTAATTAAAGCAGCTTAGGTCTTCGGCATGGTAGTGTAGTAGCTAATGAAGTATTTACATATTTACAAAAAATTGTATTTAAATTTAAGTCATAGGAGGTGATAAGTATTTGTAATTTTAAGGTATTTGGTTGGATTTAAGAGGATCAAAATTAAGAGATTAAAAATTCAGTTGCCCCTGTTTTTGAAGATTTGATTTGTATTGATACAGTTTGCCTAAAAATTCGTATAAGATCATTTCATGCTGCTTAAAAATTAATTATTTAGCTAATTAATTTTTTTATTCATTTTAATTCTATTTAAATATTTTTTTTATTGTAAGAAACAAACGATTAATATTTTATAAATGTTTCAAGTGTTTTTAATATACATATATCTCTTGTGATTTTTCCGGTAGTCTTATAAACAACGTACTAAAATTTAATGAAAATATTAAACGTTTAATGTTTTTGAGTCAAAGAAAAATAAATTTAAAAAAAAAAATGTTTTTCTTTTCCTTATTTTATTTGTATTATTTTGAAATAAGAACTTTTTTTTATTAGTTACACGTCTTCAACTCAATTAATTCTTACCTCTTTTATTAATTAGATGCACAATGAGCATCTTAAGGTCGATCATATCCTAAACAGCATTGCCACCACTTGTTACTTGGATTGTCGCTGTTTCCCGGTTTCGATTCTCTTGTTACGGCTCTCAAGTGGCATTTGCCGTACTCGGTGTTGGGACAATGACATCGAGTGCAACTGCAATTTCGACTACGGTTCCGGTTTTGGGTTTGGTTGTGGTTCCGAGCACGGGGTTTTATTTTGGTTTATGCTTGCAACAAGCAGTTGGGTTAAAATTATTACTTCTTTTGGTTGTGGATGGAGAAAGGACTATTTTATGCATTTGGTTTAGGGTTCACATTGCCATTTTGCTGGGCTTACAGTCCAGCTGGCTGCAGTTGAGCATGAAATATGTTTAAGAGTGAAATCGGGGCAGTACTTGGATTCGGGTTCAGAACACAGCTGAGGGTCAGCAAGTCACAGGGGTCAGTAATTCGCTACACACCTCAAAAACTTAACCCTAAATGCACATGTTTAATTTACCAAGTCAAACTGTAGAGGGAAAGTGTATCGGCATTGTATTTAGTATAAGTTAAAACCACCGCAATGCTGCAATAAATTGTTACAAAGTTTCAGCAATTAGGTAGAAATATGTTGTGCAGGTTTTCCAGCTAACTGCACCACAAAAAAACAATAAAAACAAAAACAAAATAAATGCTCTTGCATGTTTAAGCCAAATAAAACTAAAGAAAACAGCTGTTTTTGATTTTTTGTTGTTGAAATAAACTTTGGCCCAATTGTTTACCCCCCACTGCCAAAATAGTCTAATCGTGCTTAGATTGCCCAATTTTTGGATTTGTTTTGTTTTTTATTTTGTTGCTGGCATTTCTTTTTGAATTTAGTACAAATTATGTCTGACAACTTTACTTGTGAAATAAAGTCATTTGCTTTTAGTCGCTTTTGATAAAGGCAATTAAATAAACAATTTCCATTTAAGTGATCATTGATGACAAATGTTGGCAAAAATATAATAGTACAATTTTAATAAAATACTTAATTACTGAACTCGATGTGAGGACTAATCAGAAATTTAATTACTTAAAAAGAATTTCCATGATTTGCAAAAATAAATATTAAAGTCCAATAAATGTTGAAACCATAATTACAAAAACAATAGACAATTAAATTGCTTAATAAATATGAAATATATTACAAAAATATTAAAAATAAATATATCATTAGAAAAATACAAGAAACAACAATTAATAACAAATTCAATCAATAAATTTGTAAGCCAAAAAAATGTTTATCACATTTTAATCAAAGGGCAATTAAACAAATAAATAAACAAAAAATAAAAAAAAATCCAAAAAAATAAGAATCCAATTGAATTGAATGAAATAAGTAATTACACCCACTATAGTCAACCTAATTGTACCTATTGACAATGTAATGTGCAAAAAAGGCAAAGAGCATCAAAATTAAATAAAAAATCCCATAGCAATAAATATAAATAACAATAAATAATCATTGTGGTCACAATAAATATAAATAAAAACAAATTCAATGAAACAACAGCTAAAAGAATTTCATTGAAGGAAAAATGTAATATTTCCAAACAATATTATTGAGAAAGTCAACAATAAATAATATTATTAGAGTAAAGTTTTGTGGGGAGAATATAGCGGATAAATATTTGCAATATCATTCTTCTGTAGTGTGTTTATGTTGGCGTTAATATTTGTTACAACAATTGTCAACATAAATAAAATTAAATATATATTGGTGATGAAGAAATCCAGCTGTCAGCCAGCAGACACCCAGCTAACCATACACACACTCGCACACTCGCACAACCGCACACTCACCTGTCACTGACTGTCAAAGTGACCATTTGATTTAATAGAAATGCAGCTGGTTTCCGGTTTTTGCTCTCGACATGTGAAAATTAAACACAATCTAAATAGATGTCCTGGTCAGAGTTGAGGCCTGGACAGCTCTTAACCGATTTTGGCTGATAGTTGAAAGAAACACACACACACACACTCACAAGGACGCTTACAATTGGTCCTTTGAGAACATTTATATGTAAGGCAAATATTCGCATTTGGTTTTGCTTAGAATATTTGTTTTGTCACCTTCATTTAATTCGTAGTTTGTCGTTTTTTTTTCCTTTTTTTTTTGCAGACCTTTAAAGGTTTGTAAGAATGATGATTACACTTAAAGAAATGAGTATTTATTTCATCTAAAAACGAGTATATCCATATGATTTTAGTTGTAGTTCGTGTCAATATTCTAGGCTGAAATATAGTTGTAAAAATCCAAAATAAAAATGTCTAAGTAAATGCTGTTAAATTATATTATTTATTTTATATTTTATTTTAAAGATTTATTAATTTTGTTGATTTAAATGATTGAAAGTCAATTGCTTTATTGACTACTTATTGAAGCCGGATCTACTTACCTTACTCTTAAATAAAGTTATAAAAATTATTAAATTTATTAAAATTCATTTTTTATTATTATAGTTAGCTAGTTTACCCATCGAGTGTTGCTACGCCCTTTCTTTAAAAATATTAAAAAACAAAAAGAGAACTAATCAATAAATATAAATATATTAAAAAATGTTACTTTATTCGAATTAATTTTTAAAATACCGTCTAGTGTGATTTTAGTGTTTTATTAAAAAAAATACTGCCTACTGTGATTTTTGTATTTAATTTAAAAAATACTGCCTATAACAGTGCTGTGTACGTTTACAGTTTTGTATGCCTTAACAGTGCTGTATACTTTAACAGTGCGGTATACATTAACAGTGAGTACATCTGTTGAGCGCTAGCGGTATTTTCGAAAAGTTCTCCTAACATTTTATTTTCTAGAAACCATCCCCTGACAATTACGAACAACTTAAAACTAATTTGAGCCAAATGGGTTAAGCCGTTCTCAATTGCTGATGATATAAACATATATTTCGCACCATTTTTATATATATAGAAGATAGACATAGTATAATAGCTAAACTCTTTATTTATTTCTTGCAGTGCATACAACCTAGTTGACTCAGAAAAAACTTCTTTGTCTATCTGCGAACACACACACACATATAGGGTAAAAAAGGGAAACAGGGGTTTGGGAAATCCAAATACAAATGGCCTTGACATTTCTTATGCTTATCGCTGTCAGTCCAGGCGTTAAAATTGTAATTTGTGTAATCTCAGGTGGGTAAAACGAAGCTGGAGTGACGACATAGATATAAAGGTATACCACTCCAGTCTGGAGCATGTTTGTATGTTACATATAACTCTATTTTGGACTGAGGAACGAGGAGTAAGACTTAACCACTTAATCCGTGTGGCAGGTGCGTCTGTGGCTGTCGCGTGTTTTTCCTAATTAACAGGAATATAATGATAATCCAATGAGAAGGGATGACAGGCACATTGCGTGAAACAAAACCAACTTGATGTTTATATTAAAATTAATTAATTTATTTATTGCATAATATATAAGTTACATTTAGAATGGTCAGCGGCTGTACCACACAGTGCTTAAATCATAAAAAAACGCCAAAATAAAATTCAAATACAAATTCACTTTGTTTGGACTAAGTTGTTTTTGATGTAATTACGTGAGTGGTTGTGTGTGTGTGTATGGGTGTGTGGGCAGGTGTTACACCTTACATGTGGCGTGTGTTGCTGAAGCCACCATGACCGGACTGAGAGGCGCCCTTGTTGTAGCCCATCTGTAGATTGAGCTCACCCTCATGGGCACGGAGCTGTTCCTCGGTGAAGGTGCGCTCATTCTTCTCGGCCATCTTGGGGCCCAGAGTGGGACCAGTGAACTCGGGATGTTTTTGTGTCTAGCAGTGATATAATAAAAGTTAATATTTTGAAATATATGCTGCTAAAAATAGCTATACTTACAATGCGACCCAGGGCGTACAGCGACAGGGTTACTTGAGCAATATTGCGACGCTCAAACAGATCGGCAGTTTGGAATATTTCCGACTCGGGCAGACCGTACTTCTTGACCGCTGCCTGGAAACGCTGAATGTTCTCCATCAGCTGGAAATTGGTGCCACGCTCCTGAATCTTCTTAACGGAGCCAGGGGCCAGTTTGTTGATCAGCTTGCACAGCCAAACGCCATCCTTGAGAATATCCTCATACTGACCGCCGGGCACCTTCTCGCCAAGCACCTCGAAGATCCAGTTAAGAACTTCCTGTTCCTGATCCTTATTGCGTGGCTGTAAGAACCAAAAAAAAAAACAGAAACAAAATATCATAATTTAAGTGCAAGAGAAATCAATTTGCCTTTAATTGTAGATAATTTGGTAAAGACTTTGGTTTCCCCATGCCCAATTCTCTATTATCTAAAAATAAACAAGCAAATCTCACAGATTGCCCCCTATTCAGCCAAAAGTCAACAGAATGGAGACTTAATTTGTGTTTTCCATTTGGCCAAGTGCGCACAAGGCCAAAAGCCAAATGGCTGACTGCTGGACCCCCTCCCTACCGGCATTAGCCAACAAGTAAATTACGTTTAAACTCGGCGGACTCAGCCATTTCAAATGACGGGGGCATGCCGTGGCGACAACATTGGATAAATGTAAAAAAAATACGGGAAAGTACATTCATTTTCCAATTAATTAATTTCGATTTAAATAGCGTGGCACGTGGAAAAAACAAAACTCAACTGAAACCCTTGGGAGTCGACAGGCGTTGCAATTTATGTGACAGTTGACAGTAAAAGCCACTAAATGTTTAATTGAAATTAACTTTTAAACATGGCAGACATTGCTGATACTAATTTTGGGTCACTCTATGCCTATTAAGTGAAGTAAATTATTTGCGAGTCTTTTTTAAAATTTAAATATTTGAGGTTAAATAAAATAAAACCAACGTTTCAATCGGAATGCCTAGTTTGAATAGATTTTTACATATTAATTAGATTTGAAAGGAGTGTCGAAAAATTGTAGAGAACAGTTTAGAGAGAATTTAATTTGTTTGTTCGTTTTTGCATTTATTTAATTTTATTTTAATCTACTTTGAATGTATGCAATATCATGTATTTATAATATTTAATATTAATTATATATATATTTATTTTTTATAATTAAAACCTCATATTAATATTTAGTTTTAGGTGATATCGATATTTTTTATGTCAAACATACGAAAAACCTTAAACAATGTTTGACATTTAGGTGGCTCAATTGTAATATTATCTCACATATTTATTTAATTTTTAAAAATGTTCAATAAATTAAATGTACAATTAACTAGAATTGCGAATAAATAATTGAAAATCCAATTAACCCATAAAGTACTGCTAATTAAAAGCATAAGCGCTGTTTATGCAATATTTTTATTTGAAACGAAAAATAAATATAATTGAATCATTGGACAATGTACATTAGATATATAAAAGCATTTTTGTGAAATTTCATATTTATGCTAATTTATGTGATATTGTATTTTGTATTTTGGCCTGTGGCTTTTGTTTATACACACATATTTTATAAATCTGTCATTTGATTTGTGGCCTGTGTACAAATAAAATAAATTTTCAAAAAAAAACCGCGTTGACAAAACCAACAGCATTCGTGAAATGTTCAAAATTTATATAAAGTACAAATTAAAAATGTATAAAGAGTTCGTATACGGGTCAAATTTGGAGTTTTACATATTTATTTTAACATGAAATAATTTTTAATTTATAATTTTGGTTGATTTTTCCATTTTTTAAACTTTTATTTTTGCATCTCTGGGTTTTTGCGGGAAGTTGCAGTGCAATTATTCAACTTTTAAATATTTATAATTATTTTATTTATTCATGAATTTATTCATTTATGGCCTGTGTTCCACGCTCAAATGGAAATCAATGAAGCAAAGGCATTTTAATGAATTACGCGTCAATTTATACTCGCAATGGCTTCAATTTTAATTTCCTGAATCGAATGGCCAATGCCAAATACCCATGTGAATGCAGTCTATCTTTTATTTAATTGAATACATGTATGTACACTGAGGGAACATAGCATGCGAGTATTATAATTTACTTTTTTGTAATATATTCTTCAATTATATACATATATTTATAATTATATGCGACTGTTGACAATAGGCAGGGAAAATTGAAAATTCGACAGGCGTTTGTATTTGATAAATATATTTTTTTTTTTATTCAAATCAATGTGAATCTTTTTTTGGATATTATATTTCCGACTTTGTTTCCTCAGTGGACGAAATATTTTAATAAGAAATTGTATATTAATATTTTATTTGTTCTATTTTTCAAATAAACCACAAATAAATTCAGATTTTTAAAAAATTCAACCACAAATAATATTTAAATTTGTTTGATAAAGTTGCTCAGCTATATTTTGATTATATATTTCTTTACTTTTTTTTTTGTAAATATATTTTATATTATTTTGTTTTTTTGTATATTTTATTTAAATATTAATTTTTTCAGTGCACAAATAAATTAACAGTTGTCATTGATATTCTTATTGTTGTTGTCCTGAAATATATCTGCCCTTAACATTTACTCATTGCTGATGGTTTTTTTCTGCATCGATTTAATTAATTGTTTTATCTGGCATATCATCTGATAGTGAGTATCTTTAATTATAATTGTTATAAGCAACTATCTTCATAGGTGACAGTCCGATAAGTGTGGAGAATCTTTTACTATGTCATTGAAATGCTAATAAAATAAGGATAATTAATTGTTTTTAAGCCTTTTGTTGAAAATATATATTTACTTTAGAGATGCAGAATAATGTAGAATATCATAAAGTAATTTATGAGTATCAGATAATATTATATTTTTGTTTATTTTACATATTTCCACACTATATTAGACCGATATTTTCAGATGCTTTTAGATCTTTGTAACTTCACACTCGTTTTTTACACAAAGTGCTATGAAAGACCTTTTTAAAACTTACAAATTATTTTTGGCTAAATAAATATTCTCTGGCTATCAAATAAAATATAATGCAGCTAAGAATAATTATGTGAAAGACACTTTTTTTTTTAATAAAACTGTTTAGCATACGCAAATGGAAATAATATCAAATTTATATTAGATACAACATTCCTATAAATATTTTTTTAAACTCGTTATAATTTACATTTTTAAGCAACAATCTAATTCAGTTCCAATTGCATTAATATATTAATATCGCAACAATTTTTATGCACTTGATACACCCTGTATAAATAATGGCCTTTGTGGCACCGTGATAAGGTTGGCTACACGGACAACCATGACCTTCAAATAACCCTCAATTTTCAGTGGATGGCGCCGCAGTTTTATTTTTACAGTTTTCAGCTTTTTTCAGCTGTTTGCCTTTTTTCCGGCCGCGCGCATAAATAAAAATTTTCATTTCAACGTAAAGATAAACGTACATTTTTGCGCTTTTTATTTTGTTGAGCGCCAAAAAGTGTAGAGCGTCGTTTTGTTGTTTTTATTTTTGTTTTTTTTTTTTATTATTGTTGTTATTTGTATTTCAATTTGTCATTTGGACTACTGCCAATTGGCGGTCGCCGGGCAACATTAACCAGAAAATGAAAAATAAAAGTGCATACGGCGCCCACACGACTAAGAAGATAACTCAGGGACAGCTGGGAAATTGTAATAATATATTTTTCATTTTTGTTTATTATATTTTTTATATATATTAAATTTACATTGTTATATCGTTATCTCAAATTTGGCGAGAGGGTGTATTAAGTTGATAGTGAGAAACTTCATGAATATGCTTTAAAGTTAATCGTGTTTTAGAAAAACTAACAACTCCAATTTCGGATTATTTAATTAGGAATAATTACAGCGTTTAATTTTATTGTAATAATTATGATTATAGAGTATATAAAATACGAAAAGTAATCCTAATTTACAGACTGAGTGTCACATGCCACATGGTGCTCTATTGTAAACATATAATGCTATTTATCCAGAGTCAAAATTGTATAAAATTGTAGTTTAACGATTTTTCGTTTTTATGTATTTTGTTTCGTTGCCAAAAAAAATAAAAATAGTCAATAAATTTTCAAATCGTTTGTGTAAACAAAATTTTCTGGCAAATAATTATTCTTTTAATAAACCACATTTTATAAATGATTTTAAACATAAACATAAACATTTCAATTAGAATTTTAGTCAAAAAAATATAAAATATAAAATAAAATTACAAAAAAATATAAAATGACATTGAAAACATAAATAAAAGTAAAATGTTTCATTGCAACAAAGTCAAAATTTAGTTTCCAGAACAGTTTAATATTTTAAATCAAGTTTTAAACATTTATATAATTTATAGATTAAGCAGTTTCCTACTATATAAAAATCTGTAACTATATAAATAAATTGAGCTGTATTTTGCAATTTAAGATCCCGATGTAGACTGTCTTTTAGTCGAGCATACTTAGCTAAAGCAAAATGAATTGTAATTCTTAAATACATTGAACATTTTTCGCTTATTCTTTAGAAAGAAATATTTCGAAATAAATCGGTGCAATTAATAGCCTAATTGTTTAATTCTGTCACCGTTTGTCAAATTCAAATTTGTATTATGTGCTTTCGAATATTTGTTCAATACCAAAAAAAATATATATATATTTAGCACACAAATACATAAAAACAATAATGTCTTCTGTAAGGCGAAAATTATTTCAAACTAAAACTATTTATTAAATTTAATGAACAAGTCTGTACTACCCTGTACAAGAATGCAATACGAGTAATCAATTTCAAAAGAACTTAAACAAAAAGGACAGAAAAGTGCATTAAAAATGTATGCATGAAAAGAGTTAAAGGGCTAAAGTAAAATTCATAATTATTAAATATTTAAATGTGTCAACGCTGAGTTATATACAGACGATGGAATCATTTTCAACAATACAACGACTGACAGCTTGAAATTTATGATATGCGATTGGTAAGTGTAACAGATCTGGGGGATTTGTGGCCAGAACCCTGGCCAAAATGTCAACAAAGTGATTTTTTTATTTTAATTTACAAACTGAACAAAAAGTAAAAAAACGCTAATGGTAGTTCGATATATGAGCATGAATTATGGGCCAGCAGCTGGCCAGAAAAAACTGCTTGAAATTTGACAGAAATGTTTTGCGAGGCCACACAGCGTATGCTTAATAAAAATATATGTACATAACTGTGCTTATGCATTTAAACTGTCGCGTCTGTCTCTACTTATTGTCAATTGCCTATTTAAATATTTATTCAATTAAGAATTTTTAATTAATTCGCCAAACATTGCAAGCTTTGTAATTAAATTCTTTGTGTTTTAATTGTTTATTCAATTACAACAACAAATTAAAGTTTGCGTATCGATTGCCATGCAATTTGCATTATTTGTTATTAAATTTGTATTATATATCCGATTCATGGCATGCAATTGTTCGATATTCCTATTTTTAATTGTTTTCATTTAAATACCCTATAAATTTATGAAAGTGGCTGAAAGTGTTGATATTTAATAGACAGAATGGAGTCGAGTCTATAATTTGTAATTGGGGGTACTCTATTAGACCTGTATAGTGCAAGATTTTAATAATAATTTTTAATTTATTAATTTTATTGGATTCTGGGACATTTTGAGCATCTGAATTTTGAGTAATATTATTGCAAGATTTTTGCTAAAAAGAAATATCTTAATTATTCAAATTCCCAAAGAGTAACCTATTTAAACATGAATCCAGCTAAACATTAACTTTCTTGTTTGCATATGCATATATTAAATCAAATATAGTTACTTCGACTTATATACTGGGTATTCCCAAATTCCCTATTTATTATTGCAATTTTACATATTAATGCGCACAATTTTGCATAAGTATATCGCATTTATGATATGTGTGTTTGTATATTAAATGTTTGTATACTTCCAACACAGTACGTGACTTTAATAGTATTTCCACAATTAAATATTTCAATATGTTCGAATTATGTTACTTAATTGGGAATTCTCTTTTTAAAGTAATATTTAAGATTGTAATCTTTTTAGATTAATTAATCGATTGCATCAGCTTGATGATTGTATGTGTATAAATATAAATAAATAAAAACAATATAAATATATTTAATATTTACATTTATAAAACACTAATTAATTGCTTTATTTACTCATATAAATTTGCGTAATTTTTTTTTTGTAAGCAAAATCATTTTGAAATAAAATTTAAATATTATATTACATTACGAGTTTTGTTAAAGAATGATTATAATAAAATAATTATTTGTCAGAGTTGTTTTAAAAACATTTTTCTCTAACTTCGCGTTTTGATTTGTATACTTCAGTAAATTCATATATTAAATAAAATATTACATTTAAATGCGGCGTCAGATATTAATTAAGATAACTTCAATAGGTGAATTGAGTTTAAACAATTTTTATTAAGCATATTGGCAAATTTTTTATATTATTAATATTTTTCTATGATTTGTAATACCATAATAAACTCAAAACTTAAATATTTCAACAATTTACTATTTTTATTTAAATCGCTTTAAAAGGAACATTGAATATCAAATTCTGAGCAAGAAAATTTTTCATAAATATCACAAGCACTGAAACTTTAATTTCCGAAATATATTTGAACACTATTCAAGTTTTTTATTAAATTTTTCTTTAAATTCTCAACTTGTTTCAGGCTCTTTAAATATTTAAAATTTTTAAGTAGTTTGCAGCAACACTTACAGCCATTTTATGTTTGGAATATAAAATACAAGAGAATCTGCTCAGTTATGCGCGTCTTTAGCGTACAAAATATAATTTTCGACTGACGCAAGTTGCTAAAACAGTTTTCCATTTATCCTAAGAGCCCCAAAAGATAATTTACGAAAATGCTGAAAATCTTTTAGGTTAACCTAATTTTGCAGCCGGCGTCGACGCCGACGTCTACGTCAGCGTCAACGCCAACGCCTGTTTTGTGAATACCAAAATCGCCAGAAATAAAGCCAATGTAGGCAGCAAACAAACAAATTTAGATATTAGCAGCGGAAGCTCTTTATGACGTCACAACCACAACAAAAACAAAAGCAACAAAAAAAAAACACTTTAATAATATTTAGTAGTAAAAATATGAAATTAAAGTGAATATCCTAAACAAAAGTGTGCCAGAAAATTCGAAATATTTGGCTGCCTTTCGCTTTCCAATGGAATATAATTTAAAACAATTTGCCATCAGTAATGTAAGACCCCGATATCTGATAAATCTGATAGATATATGCGAGTGCATATATTTTGATGTGTGGGCGCTTTCAGACATTCAGCCAAATTCACCTAAGTATATAATGTATTATTCTATAACTAATTGCATTTGTTGATTAATTTGCGCATATTTCATACAGTCTCAGCTAATTTTACAAATTACGTTGACTTTGAATTGGACTTGTTACACCCTGTAACCATTAAAAATGTCTAAAAGTTGGCTATAAAATAATGCAAGTTTATGAAACATAAGCAGGCATATCCGACCATACAAAGTATATATATTTTTAATCTGCATTAATATACAAGTCGAGCAAGCAGTGTCAACGCACAGATCTTACAATTTTTAACTGAATACAGGGTGTGCAAATAGCCCTGCATTTTCGACTATGGCACTCTTATTTGTTTTTTTATTATTATTATTATTTATTTTTTTTTTTATTATTTTATTATTATTTCTTTTTTTTTTTTTTGTGAAGGCCAATTGCCAAAAAATACACTAATTTGCTTTCAGTTTATGGCAAATTTATATTTTTTTCATATTTTCTGTTTGTGCTTCATTGCAAACAAATTGACGCATCATATGAAGGTCACACAAATTGGAATTGTAATTTCAATTAAAAGTTATATGACATTCAAAAAAATGACAACTTTTTGCGAACAATTTCGCTAAAAGCTAAAAAAAATTCAAAAATTCAATGTGCCACAAGGTGCTCGAAATTTTGACATTCCATTTGTTTTTATTTATTTATTTAACTAATGAAATTATCAAGCAAAACATTTTGATCAAGTTCAAGTTGAATAGCCGCCATTGAGCATATACTTGAAAGACTTCCAAAAATAAATATAAACAAAATCATTAGTCGACGCATTTCTATTATTTCACACCTGAGGCTCATAAATTTTCACACCTCTGACGTTTTGTTATGGCCGCGTTCATTCATCAGAATTTTTAGGGGTCAATAGTAGTATGAACGAAAGTAAATCATTTCGTCATTGTATATTCAAAAAGGAAAATAATCTAATATTGATAATACAAACATAATATAAAACATGAATGAGCCAAATGATCGAACTACGGTATACTATACAACCTGTCTCCTTTTATTAAACGTCTTATCAAAATTTTGCCTATTTGGCAAAAAAAAAATGGGAGATTTATCTATTAAAAAATTCAGGAGAAGGGAACTTATCACTGGCTAAAAATTTTTTACAAAAATATGTTCACATATTGTATATAAAATATTCAAGATAATATCCATGTATTAAATATATTAAATATTCTGATTAAGAGAATATAAATAAACAAACAAAATAAATAAAATTGTATTATTTTTTTCATATTTAACAAACTTGAAAGAGCCCAAAATTTATGGATAAATGAACTTTACAATGAACTGTGATAAATATATTTGCCAAAATGCTGCAGCCTTAAAATTTGTTGTGATGAAAATCAAAAAAATAATAGAAGGATAGGAAAAAACAACAAGTCTACACCTACGTTCAAAATTTTCATGGAACTTTTGAGGCGAACAGCTGCCAAGGTTGCAATCAAAATTAATTGAGCGACTCAGAGCTCAGTGCCAACACATACATATGTGTGTTAATATGTATATAGAATATATACATATACTGCAATATATACATATATTCGGTTATGTGTGTATATGTCAAAGTGAAGGCGTTGGCGTGGGCGTGGGCGTCCACAAATCGACCCACAAAAAAACACACTGCTCTGACAAGTGGCGTACCGTCTGCATGTTTATTTGGTAAGAGCCACACCAGAAGCACTTTTGTAAAAAAAAAAAAAAAATATACATCAGATTTATGAGAACATATGGCTGTGGCATAATGTATTTCGGGACACATCGAATCTCTTATGCCCTGAAAATAAATATTGACAAAAAAACAAGTAATAATTCCTACATTTATACAGTGTTTAAAAAAGTCGCAAGATTTTTATTCAATTCATATAATTACATTTATGTTGAATACTTAAAAATTTGATCAATATTTTATACATTACTAAAAAAATCTGTATGAATACGCTAGTAATTAATATGATTTATTTGATATCGTATATATTCCCATTAATCTATAAACTTGCAGTTCACCCTGAACAATCGCATACTTCTCTTTTAAAGCGTATTAAAACAAAAAAGCAGCTGCTTTTTTCTTTGCCTCAATACAAACAACTGTTGCTCGTAAATAAGAAAAAATTTGGTTTTAAAAAACAACATTTTAAAATCACAACTAAGCTGCTTCAGAACGCTTGTCGATAATTGTGTTCAAGGAAAACCGCACTTGAATCGAGGTCAATTTTATATGAGCTCACAACCATTTAGTAATTTAGATTTGGTTTTTATTTACGCAAAAAATTAGTGAAATAAAATATTAAAAATGTGTAAAAGTATAAAAGGCAGCTCTGTTCCTAAATATTATTTATTTTTGATCAAAATCAACAGCCAAGTTGACACCCGATAAGATATCTGCCCAACCTGATCAAAGCATCGATCTCACAGAATTTTATAGCTGAATATTTAATATTTACAAAGTGTCACCTAGAAATTATAAATACAAATTGGGTGAATTCATTCGAAATTCGGATGTCTACAACAATTTTTTAATAGTTAACGCAAATGCCATCTGACCTCTGAATTCATCAGAATAGCTGCCAACTCGCGTAATTTTTTATGTTAAATAAATAATAATTATATTTTCACATGCGTGTATATATATTTTTTATTTAGTTAAATGATTAATCTTTTTATATGTGTTATCAATTAAATAAATATTTTAATATGTGTTATCAATTAAATAAATATTCATTATATTTGCACATGCATGTATGTTTCACTATTTATTTAATTAAATGATTATGATTTAAATATGTGTTGTTAAAATAAAAACAATTTAAAATATGCGTAAAATGTGTAACTATCTAGAAGACTTTGTGCTGTCTTCGGTGGCAGCAAATCTTAAAGTAGCCAGATTGCAAATGAGTAAAAATATCTCAAAGAATCTCGCATATAATAGCTGAAGTTTAGGTACTAAATTTATTTCTTAAATTGTCTCTTAAAATTTGCTCAACAATAAATCATTGTCTAATAAACAATCAACTAGCATGTACATAAATTGAAGTGTTAAAAATAATCAAATGTTCTGCCATGAAAAGCAAAGGTATTACCTTGTTCTAATCCAGATTCACATTGGCATACAAATCAACCACATAAAAATATTGTACTATCTTCTAAATTATGCAGCGTGCTTTATTTTTTCGTACTTCTACTAAATAATTCCTTGTTTGGCTGCAAAAAATTTATCTCTGCTCCGGCGCCAACAAAACAAACAATTTTCAATTTAAATAATTTTCCGTGCATATCTTGAGCTTTATTTTCTCTGTTGTTTTTAGTTTTCTCTCAGCTACCACAAGTCCAGTTAAATAGTTGAATAAATATAGAAAAAGATATCACAAAAATATGCAAGCTGCAGGCAACACGCAAACAATTTGCAATAGAAACTCATATAAATCCATAAATAAAAGTATAATTTTATTGTGTATGCTTCTTTAGGCCATGTTATTTTATATTCTAACGCGTATCTATATAAAAATATCTGCATTCTATTTTACTCCAGGCTGTTTACTAATGGGTCACACCATTTGCATTGCAGATTTGGGCCGAATTTTGTTGTTTACTAATTCCATGCGACTGCAGCGTATAAACAATTTCTTGTATCATGTTTTTGTTAATAGTTAACATTAGTTGTGTTTATTTATAAAATTTACCATTCATTTCCGTTGCGAATTTTATTATTGTCAGGCACACATTTTATTTTATGACAGCTGGCATATGTTGTCCATCGACTTTAGGGTCAACAAATACAACACGTGTTTAATAGAACATAAATGTAAATATTTTTTCTTAAAAGTATGTGAATATATTTTTTTATTAACATATGTCACATTTTTGCACAGTATGTTTAGTATATATTTTGTGGTAGTTTTTTTAAATTTATTATTTGTTTTTTGTCACTTTTTTAATTAGTTTGCTTTGAGTTGTAATTATTGTTTATAACTTAAGTTTTAAATTCATAAAAATTATTTTAATTATTGCACTAAGCAACAGAAGTTTAAATCCCGAACATGTGAGAGATGAGAGAGTTCATATGTAATTTAATTCCGAAAATAATTATTGAAAAAATTTAATTTAAAAGAAAAATACTCGATTTTCAAGTTTCTAAAAATTTAGCTTTATTTAGGTATGAATAATTCAGAATATAGTTTAATAATATTAAAGAAAATGTAATGACGCTATTAAAAAGTTATTTTCTATCAACTTTTCATATAAAAAACTTTTTTAAACAAATTATTCATTAAAAAGTTCTTAGGGATTAGACCAACTTTCGAAAATACAAATTTTTTAATCTGCTCTTTAAAACTTGAACATATTTTATATTTATTTTACAGACAATTTTACTCTCAAAAATTCAATAGACACTAAATTTTCAAAATTTATAAATAAAATAAAATAAAATATTTTAAATTATCTATATTTAGTAGCAAACAGATTAGCGCGAATTTTTAAAAATTTGGTAAAATATATACATACATACATAGTATTTATAATATATATTAACTAAATTCTGACCTCTAATCAGCACAAGAAAATTTGTTATCAGGTCAGCATAGTAGAAATAGTCAAAAAAAAGTCAAAAGATCAGGGTTTTAGTACTACTTATATATTCTTAGAATTACAAGCATGAATTATGTATATTAGCGTATATAAGCAAATATAATGTTTGAGATAAGGAATGGCCATATATACTATATATATATAAGCTGTCTGTGAGCTGATCGTCAGTTCAATTCGAAAGTTGTGAAAGCTCGCACTTATAAAATGATATTTACCCGTGCTTGGAATCTGCTGCTTTTCCTTCTGACCATTAAAGTGGTGTTTGCAGCCGAAGACAGGGATCCAAAAACAAATGGAATGCTAGGATGTCCAATAGATCCATTCTCGGAAAATAGAGATCAACTCCTGATATACAAGTGCGATGAAGATAATTGCTCTACACTTATTGCACAACCCCCTATTAATGACATCTATGTGAAGTTTGAATGTAAAGAGGGCTACACACTAATGCCAGAGGAATATCGGACTAGGAATGTGGGCTGCTTTAATAAGGAGTGGGATCTTTGGGCAAGAAATAAAAGTCCTCGTTGCGTCAGTAAGCTTTACATATCCATCAACATAAAATTTTGTGTCTTTCATTTAATTTATTATATATTGTATAAATTATATATAATATTTCATATTTTGTACATATCTATATATTATTTATATCATATATTATATTTTATATATTCCAGAGAATTGCAATTCAAATTTCTTGTTCTGTCGCGATTCAATGTATCCTGTGTTCTGCAAACGCGATGATATTTCGATAGACTGTAATCAAACTCTTTATCCTGGCACTAAGGCAATGCTCGCATGCAACAAGGGTTTCTATGGAGCTGAGGGTTTAGACTGGTTACCGTTAACTTGTCTTGCAAATGGAACCTGGTCGCCAAGCTCTGATATCGATAAATACTGTATTTCCGATTGTGGCTCACTGGTGCCAATTCCACTATCGAAAGGTGGAAAAATAATAGAGCCTTCAAAAGCGCCGTGGTCTGTTGTCATCTATAAGAAGAACATTACGACCTATGATCATATATGTGGCGGTACGCTGATCCGACCCAATTTAGTTTTGACTGCCGCACATTGTGTTTATGAGAGTGACACAACACCTGAGTTATTCAGGGTGGGACCTGCATCCAGTCAAAGTAGTAAAGTCTCTGAAAAGTTTGGAGAGGGCGTTCAGATAATACGAATTAATAGGGCATTTTATATCGGCACATTAAGAGATGATACTGCTCTTCTAAAATTGAATAATCAGCTTGGAGGAAGATCAAGAACAATATGTTTAGCAGGGAACGATTACAATCGCCACTTGCCCGATAATGTAATAGGTGAAATCAACTCATGGGATACGGATTTATTAAAGGAAGGAACCTTGAACATGACAATGGGTCTGGCTGCTCCAAGCGATCGATCCGGCAATTTATATGGACTTCAAACCATTTCTAACTATAAAATATGTAGAGGTGATAGTGGCAACGGATTTATAAGTAATTGTTATAATGGAAATAATAAATCTGACAAATTTTGCTTATACGCTGTGGTAAGTCACACAAAGTTCGGTTTTGATATGATAGACGGTTGCTCCAATGATATTTATGTGGCAAATATAGGGTATTCCTTAAATTACAATTTTATTATGTCAAATGTCAAGGAGCTGTCTAATACATGTAACGCAGGAATGTAAACTTTTATAAACCACTAAAACGCAGAACAAAATAAAAGTTAATTAAATAAAATTTTGAATAAACATTCATTTACAATAAAATGTGAACCACTTTTATATACTTCACTTCTTAAATATAAAATTAAATTAATCTTGCTAATTTTAGGGGGAACAAAAAAACAAAATAAAACGGAATATTATTTACTTTTTTAATATGTATATAAAGCTAACAATTTTACGCCGTCAATAATTATTATTAAAATTGGAATAAGTGCTTTTTTTATTTCAAGAAAGTTACAGATAAATAAAAATATAAATTAAATAAAATTAAATAAATTTAATGAAGCGATTCTTATGAACATTTCGGCTGTTTGTTAATATCGATTAAATGATGGTAATAGAAAATAAAAATAATTTGTGAAAAATAAATTATCAAACAAAATGCGTAAATATTTAATTGCAAAATCTACTGATACGAGGGCAGTTAAATAAATTTAGTATAACTCTTCCATTTTATATGCAGACAAACATATGAAAATTAAATATTTTCCTGACTTCAAGCAAGTACATTAAAACATAAACAAAATGCCAGAATTCTTCTTCTTCTATGGCTAGGAACTCTTCCTTCAGGACAATGTTTGTGTCTGTGTGTGCGTATTCTTTGTAATCCCTTTATTTTGCATATGTGAACTCAGTTAATTGTGTGTGTTTGTGTGCCTGTCAGTGTACTTTGTAAGTAAATTGCAAAAATATTTTAAAGGATGTCACAGCCACGTTGCTCTCAAGTTTCAACTTGCTGGCAACTGTGAAATAATATAAAACTAAAGGCAACTTGAAGCTGGAGTATAAACTAGCTCAGGGATTTGTAAAATTTATCGTAGACATCATTATGCGACAATTTCTCTACCTAACGCCCGTTCATCCTGTTTGCCAGCACATCCTTGCTGGTGGTTGTCCCTGATATCAGCAGCTGTGCAACATGCAACATGTAAGCGACTCCTCTGCTGCTGAAACTGTTTTGCATTTCACGTTTAACATTGGCAAAATCGTTTTTTAAATGAAAAAAAAAATAGAATAAAATATAAGAAACCGCTAAATTATTCAAAACATAAGCCAGCCATGATATATGATGACTAACTATCGTTATTCTCACTGTGTATATAACTGAAGCACTGAAAAAATTTATCACGATTGCTTATTTAAACTGCAAGTAGTTTATGTAAATGTTTTTGAAAAAAAATTTATTGAAAATTGCTTTTAAATTCATAAAAGATTTAATTAAAATTCAAGATTATTATTTGCCTTGAATTTGTATTTTTATTTGTGCTTAAAAACACTCGGATTATTTATCGAAAACTTTATTTGCACATACCTAATTTTTAAACACGAAATAAATTTAATTTTTCTTTTACAAATGGAATTAAAAACAATTTTTTAAAAAGAAGCAACAAAGACATTATAAGCTAACTGCCAAATCCAATTCAGAATTGCAGAAATGTGCAACAAGCCGCTCCACAAATTATACATTAATTTAAAAACATTTATTTTATATATTTATAATGGTTTTTAATTTTTAAACATATTTTTTTAAATGGCATATTTATTTATTAAAACAAAAAAATAACCCAAAATCAAAAGAAAAACAAATTGAATGTTTAACCTATCTACTTTTCCTATAATTGCCAGAGAACCAAGCTAAAATAGAAACAATTGAAACATATTACATTTTACTTCTTCTTTAGACGCATATCTAAAAGGTATTAAGAAAATAAAATGAAATGCCAAACTCAAGATAAGATGAAAACTAAAGCAAAAATATATTTGCAACGACTGCTCGGCGTCCCTACTCAGCACTTGGCAACCATAAAAACGTGCAAAGTGAATCATTATAAATAACAATAAACGAGACGTAAGCCATATTTTAGCCATAATAGCTAATAAAACACACAAAAAGTGGCCAAGAGAGCCGACCAATAGGCCTGGTAATCATGCAAGCATAACAACAGCGGCATGTCCTTGTCCGACTTCATTTCAAATGATAAAGGCATGCCACAAAAAAGGTTGCATGCCACCCCCCACAACAAAAGTGAGTTTGCAAAAAAATAAAAATAAATAATAGAAACAAAAAAAAGTAAAAAACAGCAAACACATAACAGACATAAACAGAACTACGATTTGACATTCAAACGAAGCCAAATGAAGCCTCAGAAATAGAAATAACGCCCATGGATTGCGATTCCTTTTCGTGTTCATTCGGGCGTTGAATTCTACGTCTTTTACCTTCCGGTTGGCAACATCCTTATGACTAGGATGCAATGTCTGACCAAGAAGCAACTGCGACTGTTGCCGCCTCGCATATTTTACGCTCGAATGTCTTTGGGGTCACACAAAACCGATTTACATGCAAATAAATAAAATTCATGTCGAACTTCGAGCTGCAGACAATAAATTTCTGAGTGCGCTTCAGCAGCCCCAAAAGGAAAAATTGCAATGAAATGTGGGAATCATGGAAGCCCAACATTCAGCGAAGCGTTTCTTCAGAGCTGCTTTCACTTTTACACTTTCACTTTTTAAGCAGCCGCCAGAGCTACGCCCTGTGAAATTGTGTTTATAATGAATCCAATGACATCAGCCGATTTTCCACTGCATTGGCTAAGGAGTATACATGAAAATCTTAAATTCCTCACAATTCCTCACAATTTTTGCAGCAAATTATATTATTTTCCTATGAATTTACCCTTTTTAGAATGTCTAAAATTTAGACTCTAAATGATAACTTAAGCGATGGAAACAATTAAATTGATTTAAACAGTCGCCTTTCAAGCTAAGACCCTCGTGTTTATAAATAAATTATAAATATAATATAAATAAAAAACTATCATTAAATTAATACTATAATAAAATACTACTAAATCTACATTTCTATGACTTTTTCCTTTTAACAATGTCTAAAATTTAGACTATAAATGATAAGTTAAGCAGTCGACAATGGTTGATCGATAAAAACAATTAAATTGGCTTTATCCAGTCGACTTCTATGATAAAACTCTAGTGTTTATAAATAAATTATATTTGAGTTAGAAAATATAAATAAAAAACTATGATAAAATTTAATTTCCCAAATACTAAATCCATTCTTTTTCGAATGAAAATAACCAGAGGACTGGCTTTTAGCCGTCAACTCTCTCTAACAGAAACTTAGAGCTGTTTTTCAAAACAACTTTAAAATAGAAAATTGGCTTAAATCAATATAACATCAATTTGTACAAAATGTCGTAGCTCAGAATATATCCAATACTTATATGATAAGTTATACAATTGCGACGAAGAGTTTAAATATCTGAATTGAATATAAAATAAATATCAGACTGGCTACAAGAGGTGTTATATTTTATTTATTTAACTAGATTTTCTTATTTTATTTTTTCTTATGGTTAAAATATCAGTTTAAACTTAACCAACGTAACAAAAATAATACTGTGCTCTCGTCGTGTGCTATAAACTCATTTGAATTCTGAATTGTGCATTCCAAATGAAATAATGTAAAGCATTTCAATAAGCTTATTAAATTCACAAATTTATGCGCTTAATTTGCGACTCATAAAATGCACTGCAGCAAAAAAATGTAATAATACAAAAAATGACAAAATGCTAAACTATGGCAACTAAAGTAAAACACGAAGCCAAATATAAGAAACGATTATTTTTTATTATATTTTAAAATTGTCAGGAGAAGGCAAAAGGCAAAAGGCAAGAGAAAAGACAAGTGACAGCTGACATTGCTATTGCTGTTGCTATCTGGATGACTTTTGTTGTTGCATAGGTAACTGTCTCCACTGTCTCCTCTGTCTCCCTTCTGTGTGTGCTGTGATGAGAATGTAAATTACCCAGAAAAATGCTACATACATATATAGTATATATAGAGACAACAACAGAAGCAACAGCTACAACAATAAGGGGCAAGCACAAGGACAACTACTAGCTGAAACGAGGTTGGGTTGCGGGGCGTGGCTGTTGCCACAAATGGCTGCCACTGTCAACTAAAGTGTAAAAAAATGGCAGCTTGAGCGTTGAAAGCACCGGAAGCAGCCCCACACCGGCAAGCCGAGGTCTCGATCCCCGCACTCCTGCTGCTCTGTTCGCAGACAACAATGTAACATAATGGCGGTAACATTGAGTGCCTACGTAAGTCCTTTTAATTTGAATATTTTACGTTCGCAACTTACGCGCCCCAACTGTGCATGAATGTGTTTTTTTGTTGTTGTCACTGTGTGTGTGTTTGTTTGTGATTTAAGACGCCATTGGAGAAAAAGTGTCATCAAAACTGCGCCTAAAATGTGTGTGGCACAATAAGACAGACAAGAAAACGTAAAATCTTGAGAACGTGTTGCAATTGTCAAGTGTCAGCGCCAACTCGAGCTAACTGCGTATTCTACTATGTTAGGGTGGGGCACAACAACCGGATACGGAAATGGCGGCATTGCGCTAGGGTGACTTTTTTTGTAATCGCAAAAAATAAAAAATTTAAGTTATCGCCGTGTCATTAATGCGATGTCTTCCTTGATTTTGGGCGATTGTGCTTCTTTAATATGGAAATTATTATACTTTAAGAGAATTTTTTCAAGGCAAAATATTATATAATGATTTAAGTAAACAAAAATATATTTTGCTGCTGTGGACTTTAAAGCAAAATTGCCTCGGGAATAGATAAAAATCTATATATGATGACTGCGTCATTTGAAATCAAAGTTACCAAGGCAATATCTACCAATAATGTTGAGTGCAAAAAAAATTTAAAAGTCAAGATTTATTTACAAACATCAACAACAATTTCGTGAAATATATAACAAAACTTTGAACTGCGTAATTGTGGTACAGGAAAGTATGAGAGCAACCAATAAATTACTCATAAAACGCCACATAGAACGAATATTATAATAGAAATAAAAATGAAGAAAATATTAAAGAAATCAAATCGAAAGTTTTCTTTTGACTTCTCTGTAATTTCAGTGTTACATTTGGCTTCACTAGATTAACAAGCAACTCTCCATGTCTCAAACAAAGACTGATAATCTTAAGTCTGATTTAAAGATAAGTTGGTCAAGTCCTTGTACTTGTTTTTTGTTCCCTGTTTTATCTAGGATGTACTGTTTGCTTTGAGGCACATAAACAGCAGCATTTTTTTCAGTTAAAAAAAACCTCCTTGTCTAGCTGCGTTGAGGTCTTTTTAAATTGTATCCTTTTGGTAATTTACACTCTGCAACAGAGACAAGATGTGAAAGAGAAAGAGCTACGTAATTTCCGTTTTAACTGCGCGCTTTCAACTGTTTTTCGTGCAAACGGCGTATACGTAATTTAGCCATGCCTCCCGGCACAACTTTAATGACAGTCTGTGTTTTGTTTTTCCCTCTTAGCTTTCACTTATGCACGCTTATTTAGCTTTTAAATACATTTCGTGGATGTTACTAAATGCCGCTGATTAATTTTCCATGGCACTTTTCGCCAGTTTCATTCTTTGTTGGTTTTAAAATTATATTTAAATTTTTTCCTAGTTGAACAATAAAAATATATGAGAGAACCGTGAAGATTTGTTAGTTGAAATGTTTTTTGCTTTTATTTTTTGTAACATAAAGTTGAGTCTAATATAATTAAAGAGAGAAAGCTTAGAAATGGTGTAGAGAAAGGCAGGAAGGTAAATTAGTGTGGTAAAGGTAGGATAGCCAGGATAGCATAGTGAGAAAGGGCAGTCCTTAATAATCCGATTCCAATTGCAATGGAATGATCGGCTTAAAAATGAGATTTTCTTTAAAAAGTATTCTGCAATGTTTTATATCTTCGGAAGAACAAAGACATTTGCTCTTTCTTTATAGAAACGATACAAATTCTATAGTTTATTTGATAATAAATAAGTCTCACAAGCCAATTCACAACAGCTCAGTTAGTTTTAAGGCATTTACATAACTGGTATATTATTAAAACGTATCAAAAGAGTAGAGTGAAAATGAAAGAAAAATTTTGCAATAAAAATTGCTCAACTTTGAAGCAATGCAACCGGAAATGCATGTGGCACAGACCGGATGTCCGTTGAAAAGCAAACATGAACGCATTTCGCAGCGATTTACTGATATGCAAAACTACGAAAAAGCTTTTATAACTTCAATGCGACCAAATCCATTCAGATGTTATCTCTAACATATTATTTGTAACATATGCGCAAAACCATTTACCATGCCATTTAAGTCAAAAATACACGAAACTTTAAGAATCTAACGAGCTGCAGAAAACGCTGACAGAGTCTAAAATGTTCTAGAAGCCACGGTAAGGACAATTCCTCCTTTACTTTTGTACATTTAATATTATCATAAAAGATAAATATAAGTAAATGCTGCATTTAATATCACAAAGTTTAGTATTCATAGAATTGTACACTAAAGTCAGCATAGATTTATAGATAATCCAAGAAATTTAATTTTGAAGATTAAATTTTATTTCCTTTTATAGCTAAGCAGCTAAGCTGATTGAGCAGAATAAAATAGTTCAAAGAATTAAATCTATTGCTAATAAATTCAACACTTTGTTTATTTAATTAAAATTTAAATATTATTTGATGTCACTTTATACTAAACAATACAAAATAATGCCATTTAATTTTAATAATAGTTTTAATTTCAGTATTCATAATTCCTTAAAGAAAATAATAACACTTTAATTAGTTTGCTAAATACTTTAACCGACAAACACAGCTTCATAAAATATTCAAATTATTTTTATAAAAATTAAAAGTTTAATTTGTTTTATTTTTGTCAACAAAGCTAACAAAAAACCATTTTCAACTAACCAAATGAAAGAGTGTTTCCAATTGTATATGTCAATAACAATTTAAACATTAGCGCACAAAAAACAGTTTTATTTTTTCTTTTTCAATACAAAACTTTATTTTGCATAGTTTTCGGTGAAATTTGTTTTCCAACTTTTACTTTCACAATCTATTTGATTGTATACCCATTGACCATAAATATGTGGATGTGTTGGTGCTTAGGAGGTAAAATGAAACAAGATCATATAAGGGTTATATAGCATCAAAATTTTATCATTAATTTTTAGATACTACAAGCAAACTTATTTGAGCATAAGAAAATTATTTTATTTTAATTTTCAATTAAAAATATATTACATTTTAAGTATGATATTATAGTCTTTCAAATGTGTCTGCTAAAAAACATTATTTTTATCATTTCTACAATCGACACGAATAAATTTATTACAGGGTAACTTAAAGTTCAGTTTTTTACTCTAACATAATTGTGTTTAAATTGTTTTTTTTTTTGGAATACCCATGCACACATTTAGTTTGATTTTATTTTATTTATTTTGCTTCTTTTTTTCATTTATCAAGTCTCTAATGTATTGCTAGAAATTTGTGCACAATTTGGTTTATAAAAATTGTTTATTTTGTTTTGCGCATAGATTTAAAAAAAAAATTTATAAGTCCCATTGGATATTTCAATGTCATTTGAAATTTAAACTTGTTGAACTTGTTTTTTTTTTTTTTTTTTTGTAGAACGACGTTCTTTGGGGAAATAACAGTTTATGTGAATAGTGAAAAGTTGAATTTTATTTTGAATAGCGTGTATTAACAAATTGTGTTTTTATTAAAATAAACTTTTAATATATTCATAATTGCAATTAAATTCAGTATAGTTATATGCCAAAATCAAAGGTGGAGTTATTTAGCTATAAATCAAAGTTGTCGCATAATATAAGTAACAATATAAATAATAATATTACAAAATTAATTTTCCTTTAATGAGTTCTGCAGAAATTTGTACTTATATTTAATTTATAATTTCACATTATATTCAACAAGTAAAATACATAAAAATCTTTGAATAAAGCTGATTGTCATTATGCGAAAAATCAAGTATACCACATGTGCAGATTTTCCGAGTACGCATATGAATAATGCAACACGTGGGGGGAAAAGTAAAAGAAACAACACAGATAGTACTTACTATTACTTAGAGAAGTTAATGACATGCGCAAAAATCAATTTGATATTTTATGAGTGAAATTTCTTGTTGCAGAAATATTCGCACACAAAAAAATATAAAAAGTGGCTTCAAGGCGGGTGAGTTTGGGTGTAAGGGTGGTGGTTGAGTACATTCTTAAATTTTTGCAATATACCCTATAAATAAAGAACGCAATGTAAGCATGCTAAGCTAAGTAAATGAGAATTTTACATACAATTTTTTTGCATCTTTGTGAAATTGTAAAAATTCATTTAATATAAAAAAATAAAATGATGAGTTCAAAATAAGAAAATTGTGGAGAAATATATCAGTAGCAATAACGCAACCCGATACAGGGAAATTCTTATAATTGCAATAATAATAATATACAATAAAATTCATAATTATTTTTTATTTGAAATTTACTTAATACTAAATAAATATTAAATTTTGAACTTTATACTATACACAATATATATTTGTCTTTTTTTGCTGTGAAATTAGGATATCTAATAGTTGTCCTTTCGGTTCTACAGATTCATGTGTCTGAGTGTGTGGGTCATATAAATGCAAATGGCTTATGAAAATAATTTGCCAGTAAATTATAAATTTATGGTAAATTGCATATTGAGGGATTTTTCATTTTCAGGCCATCTGGAGCTTTCTTTTACTCGTCTCCATTGTTGTTGTTGTGTAATAAAGAAAGAGAAAATATTTTAAAGAGCCTCAAGCACCTGTCTCCTTGCAAATGTATAATTTTATTTCTTATCAGCTTGATGGCGATAAATGGAAAATTTTTTCTTTTAAATAATTGCGTGTTTAAGGTGAAATTTCTTATGTGCCGGAAATGTTTACACTCTCAAAATAGACAACGTTAAGTGCCCCCTCTCAGGATAATAATAAAAACATATAATAAGACAAAGGCTTAAGTGTTAAAGCTCCCCTCTCTCCTGTTGCCCTGTGTCTTTAAAAGCTGAGTACTTGCGGTTCCGGCGCAATTATAATTCATTTTAAATGTGCGTAAATTTTAATAAAAGCTTTTTTGGCTTAATAAATGAAAAGCATTTTTGATGCGTGCTATTGAATGGTCTAAGTGTTTTTTAAATTGTCATGTTTAAAGAAACTCAAAGTCCAGCTATAAGGCATTATGCTGCCCATTCACGACGATGACGATTGTGATTAATGTGTATGCAACTTAACAAAATCACACAGACTGCACACTAAATTGTTATTAAATTCGTTAAAATTTAAATTTCAGGGGTTTCAGTTTGGAAGGTCTTGTCGATGAACTCTTTTTAGTCAGGGTGTTGGGATAATGTATCAATTAACCGATGTCTTTGCTTATATATTAAGATACATTTTTTAGTGCTTAAATTGTAAAACAAACATTAGCAAACTTCTACTAAAATATATACCACGAATAAATATTCAAAAACATAAAAAATAACTTCACTTAAATATAAAATTGTTCAAATATTTAATAGACTGATAAACTTAATATTACTTAGATGGACTGTCGATAAAACTATTAAAAAAAATAATAAAAAACCTAGTCTAATATGTACTTATTATATATTTTATATTACTTTGGCAACAATGTCAAATTTTTGTAATTTTTGATTTGTCCAACAAAATTGTGTGTGTTTTAAAATGAGGCCTACGGATCATCTAAGGCTTTTTCTTGCAAATATGGTTGGCATTGGCACATTAATCATATTAAGAAATTTTATATTCGGCACACGCGATATTTAAACAATAATAATAATATTATATAAATGTTCCTGTCATTGACTGGACCAAACTATTGATTGCTTTTGCATTGGACATTATAGTCGTTCATTCAGTCAGTTATTCAGTCAGTTATTCAGTCAGTCAGCCAGGTCAGTCTTCCTGATATATTACAGCAGAGAGTGCATTTCCAGCTGCTGCTTCTGTACTGAACAGCAGCAGCTACAAGGACCTGGAAAGGACAATAAGGTGCACTCTGATTTATCCAAGACATGAGGCATCTTTAACTTTTGTTTTGCTGCCAAAGTTCTGTGCAATTTTCCATGCTGTTTACAAAATGAATGAAGTAAGAAGCAAACAAATTGCCAAAAGAAAACTTTGCACGTTTTGTTTCGTTTTGGCTATGGAAAAGTGGAAATGCAATTTTGTGCAAAGTGCAGTGGGTTGTATCTTGACATTGGCTGTAGTCTCTATTTTTGGTTGAAAGTATTCTCTTGTTGGCCATTAAATTACATTTAAACTAACTTTACTTTAGTTTGTTCCGCAATTCTCTTAGATTGTCCATCAGATTGTTATCACAGTTTCTAGGAAACTAAAGGATAATATTGATACCCTTAAAGGCGTGGAGTGTCCTTTGCTTCAGAGTTATAGGGTATAGAAATACTAAGTCTCTATATGTTTGTTTTTTTGTTGCTTATTTATTGTTCAGATAACTTTGAAAGTGGAAAAGCATTAGAACAGAGCAATGCGGGTTAATCAAATTGATTTTCTATCTATTGTATTGTGCAATGTTATAAAAGCTTAAAGTTTTGGAAAATAAACTTTCCCATGGCAAAACTTTCACCAAATGATGCAAGCTGAACTATTGACTGAAGTTTGTAATGTCCATGGAGTCTGAAAAGGTCATTTTATTTATTCTCAAGTCGACAGGTAACAAAATTAGTTATTGTATTTTTTTTTTCGGAATTTTGTATGTATTTTGTGCATTTTAATAGCAAAGTGTTGACTAGGAACTCTTTTTGTTTACCTGAATAATTTGCCTATGAATTAGTAATTGGTAAACCTGGTAATAATATTAAAGCAAGAATTTAAATAAAAAATAAAAATTATATAATTTACTCCAAGGAATCTGCTAAAAACTGTTTCAATTAAGTAGTATAACTAAAAGAAAATTAATCTCTGAATAAATCAGCAACAAATTTAAATTTGAAATATATTTGTACGTATTATATTGTCTATATTTAAAGAAAAATTAGAAACCTTTTCTAAGTAAATTGCTGAATATATTTTTGTTAAATTTTATATAATTTATTTTATAATTTATTTAAATTTAAATTAAACTGAAGTAATCAGTAACAAATTTAAATTTTAGCTAATCAGCAAAATATTATCTTTATTTATGGATAAATTAAAAACCTTTGCTAAAAATACAAAATTTGATGAAAAATAAAAAATACTGCAATTAAATTATGTATTTTTATCTTAACTTTTAATGATTAACATTCAAATAAGTTATTTTAAATTGATACTCAAATCATTCCAAGCGTACTATTAAACTTCCAGATTTATAGCGATTTTCGCATTAAATCATTTACAAATTGCATTTCCATTTATTGGACATGTCGAAGGACATGCTCAATCCATTTTACCTACCCACAAATCCTTTATTTTTTGCTTCTCACTAATTTAGCGCCATTTGCTTATTTGATGGCCGCAATCTCGTTGGCGTTGATTACACGAAAGAATGACAAGGCTATGGCCATGGCGCCTGTTGGCCTTCATTAAGGCCATTTGCAGAAATCATTCGCAGCAAAAGAAAACCCGAAGAGAGAGAGGAAGTAAATTTCAGTTATTTGAAGGAATATGCAAGTGGCATGAGAAGGCAAAATGAAATTTATTGAAACGTTAAATTTAAATTAACATACTTAATTTGTGAACGCGCATTTGCACACACACTACACACACACACACACACACAGAGAGAGAGTGAAGCGAAATGAATTGCGACAATTGATTTTCAAGTAATTAGCACTTTTCATTTTGCCAACGGCTGTTGGCCAAAACAATTTTGAAATCATGGCGTTGCCAATTTAAGACGTTGGCAACATTTGTCCGGAAGTGCGTTAAATTTTACGGAAATTGCCGTTAATGAAAATGCCAAAAAGCAAATAGTTTCAATTACCGAATATTGCCTGACAGCACGAGACTTTGCGTCGTCTTGTGTTCTTAATGGTCTCTTGCGGCGTATACGTGATTTTTGTTTATTTCATTAACAGCGCCAGCTGCGTTCGCCAGCACAATCCATATAGCGTACTTATATATTAGACTATGCCCCAAAAAATATTATTATAATCAGCTGAGAGCTCTCAACACTATTGTGATAAATCTACTTTACGTGGGGAATTCTGCCACAGATGACTTAAGATTGATTGTGCGGTTGGAGGCTCGGATTTAAGTATGAAATGAGTGCCTTAATTATATATATTTTTTTTGGTTACGTCCTTGTAGCTGATAATGATAATAATGTTGCTTGTTGAACATATATATGTACATATGTATTCATACAAATGAATGTCGTAAGCAGACATAACTCAAACTCAAACTCGACAATGCCAACCACTAAAATGTCAATGGGGATACTTTAGCCACAACTGTCAGTTGGCTAAACGCAATACACAGTTCATACACATGTAATTGTGTGTATGTATATATGTGTGTTACATATCTACGTACAAACATTAAGTGCACTTGTCATGTGTCGGCCACTGCCGGATGTTGTTGTTGTTGTGGCTTCATTGGCAACTCTCGCTTGACAGCTGAGGAATTGAGCCTGGATTATGTTCATGATATGCAAAGTTGAGTATAGAATGTGATCCCTTGTCAAATATTATTTAAGTAACACCAAACGCAACATTTTCTAAAAGAACTTTATTAAAATTTATATATAAATTTGATATATGCATAATTTTTATATTTCCAGTTGATAAAGTGTAATAAAAGTTTTTTAATAAAAAAATTCCTTTGCAAATCAAGATCAAGCTGTTCAAAAAAAAACAGAAACTCGGATAAGTATTCAGGCCCAATAATATTTAGATATTAATGAGTATTATGAACTCATACTTTATATACTTTAGTTCTCCGAAATATACATTCCCTGCAACTTGAAAGCGCAAATTGGACGACAGTTAAATTTATTGAAATATAAAACCAATATACTATTTGCAAATATATTTTAAAAGGATTTAAAAACAAAGTATTTAAAAATCGGATAATTATTCTGCTATTAAATTAAGATTGCCAAAGATTTCGTAAAAAAAATAAATTTACATTTTTGTCATAGTATCAACCCCAACAACTACAACATTAAAATTACAATGCTCATATTTTATTTCGGTTATTATTTCTGCTATTAAATTCTGATTGCTAAAGATTATTCAAAATCAAAAAAAAAACCTTTTTAGCATATCAACCTCAACAACTATAAAATTAATATTTTCAACAACACTTTAATAGTTCAAATAGATAAAACTAAATTGCAAATTTACCTTTTATGATTGTCATTTTCATTAGGCAAATTTAATAGAATACTTAATGTGTTTTGAGATTGTATGTGTCATTACCGACGATGCTGACATTTTCGGGCATCTTAATGGAAACAATCAGCTTTATTATACCATAAATAAACGCACACATGAATATCCTCAATTGTCAGATGTCACATATCAAAAGGATCCCCTAAGCAATTCCCATTTACCTTATGACATGGCTGAAAGTTAAAATGTTTAGGGTTATCTACAGTGTCATCATTAACCGCAATCAGCGCGTATTCTTTGCCAAATGCCAAACAATATACAATTCTTTATATGTGGGCAGATGCCTACCTCTAAGCCTTAACTGGGGAATTATATAGGTACAAAACAGCAAACTTTTTATATAATCTGTTGATCTGCTCATGTGACAGGCTTGGGAGGCTATGCAGCGAAGCCAAGACTACTTTTTTCTGGGTTTCTTTTTTTTTTTTTGCACTCAACTTTTCAAGCTAAATTTTTAAGACAGCTTAGAGTTTTTCCACACAACATTGGAAAAAAAAAACAAAGTTGAAAAAGAGATAAGCACCAGAAAGAAAAGCAAATGGCAGTTGAATGGTAAACCCTAATTACTCTATATGTGTTTCTTAAATAAATATAGAGAAATTTTTAGAATTAAATATAAATAAAAATACAGTTACCGATCAATTAGGACCTACAGTAATTAGAATTAAAATTGTGGTTTGTAATACATTTTTTCATTATTTTACATATAAATTTTTTATTTATAAATGGAAAAATATATTTAATGCAATTAGAGTCTCTCTTAATGTTTTATTTTTTAATGAATCTATTTTTTATTTAAAGGATACATATATATTTATTTAAAAAAAAATAATTAATAATATGTATTGCACTGGATTGTTACCGTTTTTTGTTTTGTTTTTATTAATAGAATTAATAGAGTTTTATTGTTGCTTAACGGAGTAAATTTACTCAATTTATTTTTATTTAAATACAAAAAAAAAAATACGTCCAGAAAATAGAATATTTCAGAAATTATATTTAAAAAGAATGTGCTTCGAATTTGTGAGCGTCGACTGTATTATAATCTTTAACAATAAGTCCCTCTCACTTCGTATTAATATATTTTAAGTTTAACAAATTTTAAAAAATATTTCACACTAATAAAAAGGATGTATTTCTCTATTAAAAATAATACAAATAAAAGTAAAACGTTTATAATTCATAATATTACCTCTAATCAGTCAGGGTATACCATAAACAAAAGAGGCGTGTGACTTTGCGATTGTACGCTTACAAGTTCCAGAGTGCGCCAAGGGGTCCTTGCCTCATCCTTGTGCTCGTCCTTGCGCTCGTCTGTCTGCTTAATTTCGACGCCTTTCCAGGCGCATTAAGCTTGGCAAGTTGGGCTGTTGGGGCAAAAACTGCCGCAGGACCCAAAGTTTTTGGGCTTGTTGCGAAAAAGCACACGCGGCGTGTTAAAATCTTATCAACAAATGCAGAAACAGGCTGTTGTGTGTGTGTGTGTGTGTGTGTTGGGAGAAATTAAAAGCAAAATGCGTTAATCATGGGCGGAGTTGAGTTTTCATACAAGACACAATTTAATTTGCGTTAAACGAGCGCACGCCGCTGATTAAAGCAGCTAACGCAGGTCCTGCGTACTGCGTCCTACTCCCTCTCAAGTTCTTTATCCTGTGCTTTTGGCTGCCGAGCCTAATTTTATGCAGCAACAAAAGTTGTACACGCGTCGTCGCCTCATGTGTGTCAAAAGGTAACTTTGGGCCAACAATTCCAAAAAGCGGCAAACACTGGCAAAACAAAGGCAACGGAGAATTTGAGGATATGTGCCTAATCCTGGCTGACAGCCGCACGTATCCTGGCAACGGCAACGGCATCAGGCGGGCAATAAACAAACTGCAACTTTTCTCTTTTGGCAGTTGGAATTGAACTTGAGTTGGAATACTGATGGATTACTAAAGTAAGATTTCACGATTAAATAAGGCAGAAACGAGATGTGGCTGTTGGAAATTGGCAGCTGAGTTTTTGAAATTTGTTGTACTTTCAAAAACTAGAGTCTATGATAAAAAAGAAATAAAATATTAAAGTTATAAGTGAGCATATTAATTTGTTGAATATATTGTCAATTTTATGTATTTATATGCAAGAAATTTAGTTAATAAATTCTCCGTTTTTTTAATTTAATTCACCTTCATTTTTAATATTTAAATGCACTTTAAATTTTCGATTAATTAAAAGGCTTCAATGCTCCAAATTCTATTTAAAATTCCAACAGGATACGAAGCTAAAAACTTATTTGCACTGCACTTCACTACTGTTATTCAATTTTGCAACCCATCCACAACTCGACCACAATTTTTGGGCGCAGTGTTGATGCAACATTTTGTTATTGTCTGCATATACAAAATGCCTGTTGGCATTTTTAGCTGTCAGCATATGAACTCCAAAGAATAGTTCTACAAATGCAACCACACATAGATACTTATCCACGCACACCCTCACCGCTCCACTTCACTCCACCCCTTGACACTTCACTCTGTACTTGACAAACTAAGCACACACATATTATTTACACTTTTAAACGTGCAACGTTGCATCACGTTGAGTTTGCAACACATTTGTGCCACACACATTTTATGAATTCATTTCCGTTCATTTGCGCCTGATGTGACGGCGCCAGTTAACAGAGCCTGTAATTAAGCTGGGCTGCGGGGCGAGGGGCAAACACCGCTATTCAAAGGGGTTGGCCTTTGTGACTGCTTTAGGGTTCCGCTAGCTTATCCAACCCCTTCACAAAAATATCCTGGCAAGTTTGCATTGTTGTGGCGGGAATCAGGTGTGAAAGTGGATAATAAGTGCATAGGGGTTTTAGAGTTTGCACCTCGGGCTTAATGCAGCTGAAAACTGTTCTCAAGTTAAGACTCTTTTCCTGCGTATACTTAGTATCCACGAAAATTTAAGTAAGACTTTGGAGAATGTTTAAAATAAAATAAAAAATTAACGTTAATAAATTTGTGAGTAAAAGGTTAATTTTTAATAAATAACGAACATTTATTAAAAATAAAACACAACGGCCTTATTAATCCAGTTGAAAAAATATAAACAATGAAATTTGATTTTTAATTATTTTTAATCTAATTTCGTTTTTATTTGCCAATAACAATTTTGGTGAAGACATTTTTGAAAATACTTATAAGTCTTTGTGTAGTTGGTTGTAAATACTTAGTTAGATTACACGATTAAGTTATTGCTCATGCCATAGAAAGACTATTTATTGGGAAAATTTTCTTTTTGATTATAAAAATATTGAAATTTTTTTGATTTCTATAGTTTTCCTATGAGCAAATTATTATTATGTATATGCCTTTACTTAAAATTTTTATATACGTATGTTTTGAAGTTGTTCCACATAAGAACACCTACTTAATCAGTTAGCTATAAACTAATGTTTGTATACAAAGCTGAGATTTTCATTGACAACAAAGTCTTAAGATGGAATGAATCCAAGGAAAATAAAATATTACTAATGGGTTATAGAATTAGTATAGATAATAGTGTATAAATTAACCTGTTTATTTAGGTATCTAGATGAAGCAGATGTGCAACAGACTTAACTTCTGTAGAAATTATTACAATAAATAATATTTCTCGTAATCAGGACATCCCAGGCAACAACCAAGTACAGACAAATTAAGCAATAAATATTTCTTAATAAAAGATTCTAATAAAGTTGCTTGGCATAAAATCAAAATTAAACTATCTAAGAAAAAATTACTTTCCAAAACAAAGAATAATCATCCAAGTTATATAATATTTTTTGTCAATTATTCTTGTATTGTTAAAAAAAAAGCAAATTTTAACACAAAATTATCAAAAGGTTTTGAAAATTAAATGATAATTAACCAACAGCTAGGTTTTCCATAAGAAAATAGAAACAGTATTAGTGAAATAGTAAAAAGCTTATTTTGTTTAATTAATACAGTCAATAATTAGTTTTAATTTTCCCCATTAAGTTTCTGGTGGTTAAAGTTGCTATTCCTTAATTTAAAAAGTTTGGTTTTTAAAAAAGATTTTAGAAATTCTAGATTATCAAATTAAATTCTTACACTCACCATAGCACATGCACAAAAACTTATAAACATACTAAATACATTCTTATAAGTGTGTCCTTACTTTCAGGCATGAAAACTTATTTTAAGAACAATGCTAAAGCTTTGAGGCGTTATTACTTAATTGGCATATAACCCAAAAGCAACAAAGTTTTATATATATTTGTATATATTTATTTATTATTTGTGACAAACTAAGATTTACCCTGTTATAAATGTGCCAACAAAAATCAAGACAGAAATGTTAATCAATTTGACATTAAAAGTGACTAGTATTAAAGCATTTATTTATTTATAATTTAATAATTTAATTATAATAAAAGACACACTATTTCATCAAAAAAATTTACAATTTTATATACCTATTTTTTATACAATATTATAAACAAGAAAATTTACAAAGCCTTATGCAAAAGCCTCAAAGAACTACCCAAGTAATTATCTAACTGAAAAATGATTTAAATTATCTGAATTCACAGTATTTCACAAAAAGCTGTATGCAGCATAAATTTTGAATAGTAGCTGCATTTATTTATTTTAAATAATGTTTATTTGTTCTGCTTAAAATTTTTGCTTGACCTTTTTTAAAAAACAACAATCAACCCAAGGCAAGTTTTCCATTTGATTACAGAGTGTTTTATAAGTACATACGAATTATTCTTTGTGTGCAAGATATTAAACGTGGAAGGAATCTGCGAGGGAAAATACTGTTAACTGGGCAAAGACTTTGTATAAGCCGCAGGAAAAAACGCGTCACAGATGCGCCATTATTAAAACCATCCATATATGTACTTTGTTGTTGTTGTTGTTGTGTGTGCGTAAGTGGTTGGGGCGAAAGAGAGGGGAATAAGGCAGAGGATACGCCCCGAAACAAGCATGGAGCAGAATATTAATTAATTTCTTTAACGCGCCCTCGAACACCACAACAATGAGGAGCAGCACAATGTGCTGTGATGTAGCAGCTCCTAGAATTATGCTATAAATATTTTACTTGCCATATTAATGCGATGCTGGCGACTGGCGACAAGGACGAGGGCGAGAGCGACGCCATCTTAATGAATTTCAATATGGCGTCAGTCAGTCAGTCAGTCAGTCAACGGCAGGCGCGTCTCTGCCTTTTCTTTGTCTATGCATAAGTGTGCGCTCATGTGCGTGTGTAGAACGTCTTGGCAAATCCTTGAAATCCTTGCACTTGATGGCTGTTAATTAAAAGCTGCTTAGTAAACCGTCATCCTGGCGATTCAAATGCCTCGCCGCGCACTTGTCAACTTTTAAGTGCCTGAAAATCGTGTGAATTTCTATTGGAATCTCGAGTAGCGTCTGCAACATGTTAAAACTACTTCAAATTCCCCCAGGAACCAAGGCTCGACCAACATACAAGCGAGCTTTTGTTCACCAGATAAACAAAATATACTTACGACTGTATTTGAATGAATCGCGAGCGTTGACTTTTCTTGTCTGCAAACCAGAAATGTTGAATATGCCTCCATCTGGTAATATATCATGCTGGCGGTATTAAAAAATGTCAAGTTAAACCAATTCACAAAAAAAAGTTTTATCTGTCATTTCAATTGCTGCCTTGAGAGCAACACGAGGGTAGTTGGGAAATGGAAATATATCTAAAGAAACAACAAAATATATATATGAATATATCATATACAGAATTTAAATGAAAGCTTTCTTAAAGTTTTTCAAATATTTGGCCTATGCACGTTTCCCATTTGGGATTTATTTATTTATTTTTGTATTTTACATTTACGCATAAATCGTTATTTGAATGCAAAAGTTTTGATTTAAAGCTGTGAATTTTTATAAAAAATAATATAAAATTGGTGAGAATAGATTACAAATCTTTGTCGAAAAATCGATTAAAAGTTGCATGTACTTTAAATATTTACTTGTTTAAAAATAAAATAAAATTTAAGCTGTAAAAAAATATCAAAATTTGTATTTAAAATACGATTTGAATCATTTAGTGCCCATAAAAAAATGTAATCACTATTAGAATAATTTATGAATGTAGAATGAAAACTACTTTGCATATAAGTATACAATTGATTTTCTACAGATTCAGCTATTCTGTCTTAGCTCGTCTTTCAAATCTAGATTGTATATATTTTATGGGAATTATAAGTATTTAAGAGAAGCTAGTTTCATATGCTAAAAGTTAATAAATTGTTTGCTTTAAGGGTTAAGAAAAGTTTTAGCTTTTATTTTTATGTCATCATCTCTTGCTCATAAGCTCAGTTTGTTGAATTTCTAACTAAGAAGTTAATAGTTAACCTATTCCCAAGATGGCTGGCCAGACATTTCAATTTTCAGAACTCTTCTTGTGGGGTAGAGTACAAAGTTTGAGCAAAAAGCAAAAATCTTCATGACTTTGGTTTTGGTGTTATTTTTTTTTGGCACTGACACTAGCTAAGGGCTTAGTGGCAAATGACATTATGTTCCATTATCGGCCAGACGAAGCTCAGTTTGAGCTGATGGGCAAGAATAAACCACCGCGTCTATGTTGGAGCTGGTCTAAACTTGGGTGGCTGCAAGAGTTCGCCTTCTCATCATGGTGCCAAATATAAAAAAAGAAAAAAAAGAGACCCACAGAATCCATTCAGACATGGCCCAAGGCAACGCCTTTCAGTCGCGAGCAATTTCCGAACTTTTCACCCGAAATTCCATTTTAAGAGCGCGCATAAAAGTAACTTCCTGTAGCCGGGAGGCGCCTGAAAAAGGCTAACAAAACTATTAAAATGCCGGCGACACCATATAAACATACATATATTATTTATTTCTCTCTACCATTTAGTATCAGCAGTGTGCCTGTGTGTGTGTGTGTGTGTGTGTGTGTGTGTTATAAGTATTTTTATTTCGTTACGTTTGCTTTTCGTATTTTTTTTCTTCTTTTTTTTTGTGGCCCACAACGGAAATAGAAATCCTTTAATGGAGAATTGTATAATAAATTTTTCACTTTACCAACAATTTCATGTTGTCCACGTCCGATGAAGTCGCAGCTGCCTGCAGATCAGCCGTGCATGTGGCCCTAATGACGCGCAGCGCCTGTTGGTCCTGCGTCCTGCCTGCTGGTCCTGGTTCTAGTTCTCCTGCTCCTCCTGTTCATATTGTTTTACTTCAGCTGGAGCTGCATTTGGCAAGCGGCAAACTAGATGAGCATAGGGCTAGCCCGCGGCTCTGTTCGGAGTCCGGTCCTGAAGCCGGGACTGCTCTAATGCCACTGGAGGCCTTGTGACAACTTTATTTTAGTTTCATTTGCTGCTTTTGTCTTTATTTTTTTTTTGGTTTTTTTTTTTTGTGGCGCATTAGGCTGCCTCTGTATTTATTTGTTGCATTTCCGTGCTGGCTGACATAGTCATTAGGCCCAAGGCGTTAGGAAGCTTAAAATTTAGCTGAAATTTGTAGTGGGATTTGAGTTTAGCCGCCAGCTTGAAATTTGGTTTAAAATGGACTATTTGCATTGGTAAGCACCCAAATTGTGTAGGTAAGTAAAAGTAAATGTACTTAAATGTTCTTTTCGAAATTGTGTATTTAAAAGTAAAGAATCAGTTCACAAATGGTCAGAATATTATATAAAAATTCCAAATCTAAAGCACGCTTAAGAGAAATACCTTTTCGACATATATAAAGCACACTAAAGTTAAATATAAGACAGTTTAAAAATTCAAAAGAAATTATTTAACAAATTGAAATTTCTGCTGACTACTTTCACTTAAAATGAAAATACATTCAAGATGAAATTTTGAATTTTATTTTCGTATATTAATAACGTTTAGTTTGATGAATTTTTATTTTCAAAAAACAAGCAGCAAAATTGTAGATATTGCCTTTGTCCTGACAAGTAATTTATATATTTTGTACTCTCGCAGAGATATGCATTAAGCTTTACCTGACAGATCATCAAAATATTTAATTTAAATTTTTGTCTCGACAAGCGGCAAGTTGGAAATTAATAAAATGAAGCACAGAATTCATCAGAAGCAGCTGACAATAGAGGGTGTAAATGTCTCCTCTATCCACATAGAGCTGAACAAACGTCTGGCACTTCATTTAGCAGATTTACATAAAAGACCGCCCGTCCGGCCGTTGAGTCCTGCCCAGAGCCTGTGGCTCCTGCCAGCACAGCTGCAGGTGCAAGTCGGAGACGATGTCATTATGTATTATGTGGAGACTTTGGCAGTTTGTGGCATCAAGGCCCACAGAACTTTACAATGCCGATGACAAAGTTTTGCGCTTATAAAAAAATTGTTTGGCATATGTTTTTGGGGGCTCCCTCTTCGCTTATTTTTTTTTTTTTTTTGTGTTTAATAAAAACAGGAAATGCGCTTAAGCTATTAAAAAAGTATTTAGAAAGTATTTCAAGTCGGGCATCCTGGGGAGACAAAGTTTTCCAGGACACTGCAGGTGTGCGCCCTATGCAAAGTTTCTTACATTCACATTTTAGAATAAATGAAAATAAAAAGCCAAACGCAAGATAAATTACAAGTCCGCAAGATTAATGACTGTAAATAGGCAGACTTGGCAGCCTTGTCCATGTCATCGTCGCTATCGTGAACTTTTTTAGTTGATCAAATTATACAGAAAATGCTGAAATTTTTAATAAAAATTTTAAGTAAAGTTAAATTTACATTTAATATATTTTTTAATAAAAAATTTACTATATTAAAATTTGTTGAGGCTTGTTAAATTAATTGGCAAACACATTTGTTGGTATAATTTGTAACTATATTTTTAAAATTAAAAATTATTATTAAATGTTTTTATATTATTACAGAAATTATTTTAAACTTTAAACAATTATTTGCGGCTTTTAGAAATACTAATAAAAAATAGAAGGTATAAAAATAATTTGTTTGAATTAATATAGCAATGCCTAATGTAATTTTTAGTTAAAATATTATTATAAATAAATAAAAAAATATTACTGCATTCAGATTCAAACCTTGGATATGAGTTTATAGTCTCTTTACTTAACCACAAAGATTAAATAAATGAATTTTATTTTATTAAATTATTACCAAATATATTGAAGCAGAAGTTGTGCTCTAATGAATGACATTATAATCGACTAATCTGATTTTAAATCACAAACAAAAAGTCATTTTATATAATAGAAAAATATAATTGTTGAGCTTAAAAACTGATAATGTGATAAAGCTTAAAATAAAGACTTAAAATATTACTTGAATCTGTCATTGTTGTTTTTGCTCAGAAAAAAAACACATATAAAAAAGAAAAGTTCTTTTATTTAAACCACTCTCAGCACAAAAAAAAAAACTTTCATTTCAATATTTATATATTTTTTCCTGTTGACTTTGAAGCTAGTTATGCATTTAATTGGCTTTTAAAAATTTAATATATTGGCATACAAATTGAACTGAAAATAGAACAAAACTTTAATATTTGCTAAAGAAAAGTAACATTCAACACAAAAACACATACATTTGCACACGCATACACTAAGCCACATATATACATACATGTGTATAAATAGAAATGTGTGTCGCTTACCAAAATGGCTTTATTGCAATTGCCACACACAAAAAAATGCTACAGTGAAAACAACAGTATAAACAAAGAAGAAAACACATATATATAAACACACAAAAACACACACACACACAACATAGACAAATAAGAGAGAAATTCGCATATAAACACAGTAAAAAGCAACGCCAGCAACGTAAATGACAACAAAGGAATTTTTCAATATTGCAGTGCGTTGCGTATACGCGCCGTCGTCCAAAGCAAATAAAATTAAACAAAGCGACAGAGTTTAAAATCTGCGTGGAGAAAGCACGAAGAGCGCTGACTAACATTTATGGCAGAGCGTGAGTCAGAAATCAGAGCATCTCCTTGCACTCTAACATTTGTGCAATGTCTGCGAAACGGAAACAAAGCGCAGCCGGAAGTAATTGATTCGCGTGTGTATGTGTGTGTGTGTGTGTGTGTGAGTTTATGTGTGCACTGTTATTTGTGAACTATGAAAATGCCCAACACGAATGCAAATGCAGACAAACTAACAAAAGTCTGCGCTATTTTAGATATCTACATATTTACATAGAAAATATTGAATGTGTTGGCGTTGCTTTAGTTGGGTCGATATTTTTCATAAACGAAAACTTCTCTCAAATAATCCACATGAAATTTAGTTCGATTTGGAATATGCAGATTCTAATTGCAAATATGCAAAATATATTTTAGCTATGAAATTATTGCGTAAATTTAACACCTTCATAATCATACACTTTGTTGTAAGTGTGGAATTTCGTTATTTGAAATGAGTATTGTCTGCATTTCGATTTAAAAATAAAAGAAGAATAGATATAATTATTACTTAAAAATTGCTTATGGAAATTCCTGTTTATTCTTTTGACATTAAAAATTGAATAGAAAATGTGTTTAGTATTGTCAATTTGTCAATTATATTCTTTAGAAATTCCTGTGATTTTAGCCAATAATTATTATAATCAAGCTTTTTTCTAATTATTCCGAAATTTTTGTCGGAATTGGCATAAATAGCTTAACCACAAATATAACGGGTAAAATTTAGAACAAACCCAAACAAAACACAAAAATTGTTGTGAAACTCGCAGCTGAAACTAAGTTTAATTTTTATTAAAATATTGCAGCATGCATTTTAATTTCGATTTGATGCCAAATGTGCCAAAAATTGTTGCCAATTATTTGGTGCAAAATATTTAAATTCATTTCAATTTAATTGCAGCATGTGTGTATAAATTGGAAACACAAAAAATTTATTTTTGGCAAAATCAATTAAAGCAAATTGATTTTAAAATTAAAATTGAAAGTGATATTTATTTTGCATGTTGTATAGGCTGGCAGAATTTAGCTTTGTGTGCGTATAGGCAGTTTATTTATACTTGAATTTTTGGCTTAAATTATATTTATATAACTTGTATTAACTATAAAATAGTGTAAGTTATAGTTTTGTTACTTTTAATTGATGTAATGTCAATTTTCCATCACACAAATATATTTCAGTCAATTTTGTGCAATTTATTGTTCATTTTATTGAAATCACTAAAATTGTTCCAAAATTGCAATATATGTGACAAACAATTGAATTTGTTACACTTAAAAGGACAGAGAAATATGAAAAATAAATAAATCTTTTTTGCAGGCATTAACAACTTGAGGACTAATCAAATTCCAAAAATGAAAAAAATGAACTAGTGGGGACTGATCGACCAGGATATATCCTGTACTAGACCTGCTTAAATATCGATTATTGATTTGTTTTGTTAACAAATTCGATAATAATATAAGATAGTTTGCTGAGTGGTATATGAGAACCAAAATTTGATATTCTTAGCTTTAAAATCTCTTTTTCTAAAGTGCTTATAAGAAATTTAAAACCCAAATAACAAGATTAACTAGACTCTTTTTGATAATCGTGAATATATAACTTATACGATCAAATATTGTATCCCTGCACACAGATGTATATATACTCTCATACAATCAACTTTATTATATTCTCGGGCACAGTCTCTGTTTGTTTACAGGGTATAAAGAGTGTTGAAAAGCCTATCATAGCTCAGGAGCAAAAAAGCAAAATACCAAACACTCATGGGTCAGCAGGGAAAATTATTGAGAGAGCAACAATGATTGATATCACTTGTCAATATTTCATAAAATGTTGATTTGTCCATTTTATTGTTTACATGCATCACAATTGCCAGTTATATCCAAACAAGCACACACACAACACAACACAACACACATATAAAAACGGATCTAAGCTGTTTTTATAACCACAAGAGCTGCACGGAATAATCGTGTCCTGTCGTCCATATCAGACTTTTGTTATTTACGCCTCCATCTTTGATTGTAAAATGTATGCAGACTGTTTGCAACTTTCTGTTTTTTTATTTTTGTTGTTATTGAAGTTGTTTCTGATTGCTCTGTTTTGTTCTCTTTGTATTTTGTATGCCATTGATGACAACGCATTCATCAATTTAACAGCAGGACATTGGCAAAGGCAGCAGGCATTGGCAGTTGTACATTCTTGATCATATTTTTCATTTTTTAAGGCCTTTATTGTGTTCTATTTTGGTTGCTTGCAACTAAAAAATGTGCACTTTTTTGCCTGCACATCAAAAAGTGCATAAATAAATGTATATTTTTTATTTCTTTTTTGTTACACTTTATGAGTAAATACAGTGTATTATGGACTTTAAATTGACTGAATTAAATAAATATATGCAAAATAACAAGTAGAGTAATTTTTATAATATATAGAAGGCTTTTTAAATAAAAGGTTGACTGTGGATTAACCGAAAACTAATTCTTAAATTTTGTGGATTTATATGTATTTTTTTAAAAGTCTTTAAACTTATTAAGTCTTTTAATAGTTGAGCGATGTGAATTATAATGGCTTTCAATAAAAGTAGAGCAGTAGATGCCGATAATAATTTAAGAGATTATTGCAAGTCAGATTTTATATTTCTTAATTTACAGTAACACCTCATAAAAATTGATAACAAAAATCGCTGCAGTTTTTCACACTTTGGCAACATTTTTTCAACAAATTCTTTTCACATAACAACAAAATTGCAACACCTCATATAAGGTTGGCAGGTTGTAAAATCAAAATGTAAAGAAAAACCAACACGCAACGCGAATATTTTATATGCATTGCCAAAGTAAAATTACGCATACGTAGCGTAATGCAATCAGAAACAATTGAATCGCGCGCATACCTCTCTGCTTATGTGTGTGTGAGTGAGATAAAATTGCATTGATTACAGTTCTGATAATTATAAAATTTACATTAAGCTATTAGACAATCGATATGTCTGCTATTTTCACATGTCACATACATTAAGCATATGCTAATTGAATTCCCTGATAAACTTTGCGTACTGCTGCCCCATCAACTGACCGCAAAATGTATTGATTTTTTTGTCATTGTTATTGGTGCCACCTGTACCATCAGGCCATCAACTCAACATGGCCACAAACATTAGATGCTCCTGTGATACACATCATCGCATTTTATAGCCATTTATCCGGTTGCCATGGCTGCCAGGGCTATCTGTGTTTATGTGAGTGTGTCAACGCCAATTTCACTTTGCTCCGCACTGTGATATTGATGGGCCAGCATTAATACTTGTCGTTCGATGTCCTGCCGATACACACACACACATATATACTCATATCGAGCATAGTCCATGTATATTTGCCACTACATGCACTTGATGATGGCATTGCAAAGTCTGTTTGGCATTTAATCTTGCGTTCAATGTAGGTATCAACTGTTGGCATCAATTTGGCGTTAAGTTATTTGAGAGTGTGGCCAAGCGAAGCCATTGAAACACTAAGACAGGCCATTGATTTATAATTATGTGTAGAGGCAGGGCATTAATTCAAAGCCCCTGCGTCGTCCTACCTTAACTTGCCTATGTCCGTGAATTATTGTGCCTTTAAATGTATGTGCAACATTTAAAAATATATTGCGACTTTAATGCCAACAGGGCTTAGCTCCGCTTTGGTATAGAACACTTTGTTATTGTTGTTGTTGTTTTGTTGCTGGCACCACACGCAAGCCGCTTATGTTCCGTAATCCCGGGTCAGCGGTTTATACGGATTTCATTCGTTGCCACATACAGTCAATTGTTTTTACCTTCGCAGTTTTATTTTATTTATTTTAAATATTTTGTTTTAAGTTTTTGGCTTAGCTGCCGCGTTGCAGCGACTGCTCCTTTAAACTACTTATATATATTGCCCTTTTCTCTGACCATATTTCATGCCAGTCGCCTGTCAGCTTGTAGTCCATATCAAGTTGCATAAACGGATTTAATTAATGAGTCAGTCGAGCAAGAAACACTCATATTATGGCTCATAAATTATATTTTCTATCATTTTGCATGCTCTGAAAACTAGAAGAAAAGTAAAGAGTAAAAGTATAAAAATAAGAAACTTACTTGCAGTAAATAATTTTTGTTGAAATTTTTTATTTAAATCATAATTTTATTTTACTAATAAAAAAATCAGTCAAATGTATGTTTGAAAAATGCTGCTGAGTAATAATTTAACAGTTTTCTAATTTATTATTTAATTTAAAATTGTTTTCTCTATGAAACAAAGTAGAATTAGTCACATCTTTAGTATAATAAAATTACCAGTTCATTAATTTAATTTTCTCTCATTTTACATGCTCTGAAAACTAGCGAAAAGGAGAGAGATAAATTTAAAAAAAAATATTAAATATATAAACGAGAGTTAAATCTAAAAAAATATAAAATATTGTTTTTACATGAGAAATTAACTTGTAGTCAATAATTTTCATTGTAATTTATTATTAAAATTTAAAAAAATACAGAAAAATTAATTTTATTGAAAAATTATGCTGAGTAATAATTTAACAGTTTTCTAATTTATTATTTAATTTTAAATTGTTTTCTCAATGAAACCAAATAGTATTAGTCGCATCTTTAGTATAATAAAATTACCATCTCATTAATTACTTTTTCTATCATTTTACATGCTCTGAAAACTAGCGAAAAGTAGAAGGAAAAATTTAAAAAAAAAAAAAAAATAATAATAAAATTTAATAATAATATAAAAATAAACGAGAAACTTACTTGTAGTAAATAATTTTCATTGTAATTTATTAATGTAATTATTAAAAATACAGAAACATTTTTTTTTTAAAAACATTGCTGAATAATAACTTTACAGCTTTCTACTTTAATATTTAATTTAAAAACTTTTTCTGCATTAAAACAAGCTTGTATTATCACACTTTCAGATAACAATAATTACAATCTTATAGATGGCTGACTTGAGTTGTCAAAGCAATATCTGTAATCTATAATTCATTTGCAGAGACTCTCTTTAATCTTGGCACTGTGCCCTAAACCATAACTTTCACTACATTCACTGGCTTTTGATTAAGCATGCTCATTGTTGGTTGCCTCTTCGTTAAATCCAGTCTCACTCATACCCTTTCTTTTATATTTTTTCTTTTTCTTTCTTTTTCTTTTTTATTTTCCTTGTGTTTTGCTTTGTTCTAATGAAAAATGGCCTGCGGCAAGAATGTTGCTTGGCGGGTCATAAAACTTGTGCAGCTTCTGCAGGAGCAACAAAATGTTTCACATTGCACTTGCTTATCTATGCGGCGTCTATTTTCTTCATTTTACCATCTCCCAGGCAGGATTTTTTTCCCTTTCGGTAGTGTCGGGTTGGACAACTTAATTTTGCAGGATAACCATAAAATAGAAGCTTGTGAATTGTTGCCACATCTCTTATACAGTTTTTTTTCTTTTTCTGTTCTTTGTTTTTCATGTCGATGTATTTCATAATTAACGCGCGTAATAAGATCACGATTAAGATTTTCTTCTGCTTTTTGTTTTTTTCATCACACTTTGCATTACAGAACAGGCTGTGTGTTTGGTGTTCGTGAAGTTGTTTGCTGCATTCTCTCAACTTCATTAATTTACATTTCAGTTATTCTTTATCTTTTCTGGCCAAAAAGAAATGAAAACTGTCCGACAATTCACTGTGCATAAAGAAGACAAAAATTAACATAGACTATGAGCGGAAATATATCCATTGCTATAGGATAAACCAATTGCTTTTTGCCATGATTAAGAGCTTGTTATTATGGTTATCATCTTTCAGTCAAAGTTTATGAACCTAGTTAAATCGAGTTAATGCTGGTCAAGTGCTTGATTGGCAAGTGGAAAAGTTGTAAGAATATAAAAAGAAAACTAGGAAAAGGTGAAGTGCTAAGCATAGACAACTGTGAAATTTAAAAATTTATAAATTAAATATTTTTTTAAATATATTGAGGGAGTTTAAATGCTGGAAATTAATATGTTAAAGTAAACTAATAAAAGGACATTTATTCTTCGACTACATAATGGAAAAAGGTTGAAATTTTGGGTAAAAAACTAAATATAAAAGTAGAGACTTGAAATTTAGCAGGAACTTTAGCTAGAATTATATAGAATTTTTAATTTTTTTTTAAATTGGACAACGCTTTCATTCGCCCTCCCTATTCGACTAATCTATTAATCTTAGACTAGTAGAAAGGTATTTTAATTACTATTAATGAACAAAAGACTATTTTTATGTAGGCAAAATATTTATAAGCTTATATAAAAAATAATTTAAGAATTAAATTTGAGGTCACATTTGACTACAAATTTGCCAGCATACGCTGCGAATACATAATATTTTTCAGGCTACTTACTGGAAACACAGCATTCGCCTGAAATTTTTCAACAATTTTATTATAAATATTCTCTTTTCAGAGACAAAAAAAAAATGTATGTTAAACTTGTGCAATGTCGTCTGCAACGTTCTTGTTTGTCTTATAATTAGGCATTTTCCAAATTATTTTTATTTGTTTGTAAATTGAAGTGTTGTAGGCGTCATTCAGCAAATGTCTAAAGTATGCAATCTAGATTGCCTTTTCATTAAGACTTGAAGGCTGTTCTGTCATTTGCAAGTCTACGCTCAAGTACTTCATCTTTTTGTTCGTTTGTTGAAAAAAACTTTCTGCATGGCGTTGATATATCACTGGCTCCTTAGTGGATCCTTGCTGCATCTTCAGCTGCCTGGCATAGTTGGTGAAAGTGCATCTCTTTATCACTTTGCTGCAACTCCCAGCTCCCAGCCACGCACACACTTGATTATGTGCATTTACAGTAAAATTAATTTCTACTTTACCAAAAATCAAGAAAAAATAAAGTATGAAAAGGAGTAAAATGAAAATGAAAAGTTTTATGTCGCCTGCGGCATTTTCACTAACAATTAGCAAAAGTAAAACAAAAAAATCTTCGTGCCCCGAAAACTGTAGCAAATGTTGCTCCCAAAGCAGTGGGGGGGGGGGGGTCGTGTCGCCCCAAAGCACCCTCGGGGGCAACCTCGTAAGCTGCTTATCAAAATGAGTTTTTTTTTATTTTTGTCGCCTTCTCACAGTGCTCTACCCGTTTCACCATATTATCTGTGCGTTCGAGTATATAAAATTTATTTTCGAACTTTTAACGAGCTTCGTTTTGCGTTTGCGTTTGCAGTCCAATGAGAAATCGGATTAATTACACATCTACAGTTGAATATTTTTGCTGGCTTACTCAAAACTTTTTAACGGCTACTATAAATAATCGGATTTTTTTTTGGCTGATTTGGCTTAACTTTTGAGTGTATAATTAATAGATTTAAGTTTGTTGTTCGATTTTAAAACTACTTTGCAGTTAAACAATGTAGCAGAATCAACATTGAACTTCCATAATAAATAATCTATTTCCAATTTGGTCAAACAACAAATAAAAACAATATTATATGTACAATTTGATTTACAACCTGTTACGGCGTCAATTCTAACACATACTTAAATGTAATTTTCCGTAAAATGGCATACCGAAAGGCCAACAAAATAAACATGAAAAATAACCCAAAAACAAAAAAAAAAACAAAAACAAAATGAGTAACGAGCCTGGCAAAGGATAAAGCGCGACCACAGCAACAATAAACAGAGTTGGCCAACAGCAACAGCATCAACCAAAAAAAAAAGAGCAAAACGCGCTTCAAGGTAATGGAAAATAAGGGGGGGGGAAAAACCTTTTTATTGATGCTTTTACATGTCATAAAATATTTTTATAACATACTTTCGGGCGCAGGCAGCACCATTTTGTAAATGCTGTGCACAAAACAAGCATTAAAGAGCCACACACACACTCGTACTCGATTTGTTGCCATACACACTCTCACAAATTGTATACTAACATTAGCATTTACATGAAAGCAAACACGAATGAAATTTAAACAATTTAAAATCCTTTCGTTTTTTTTTTGGAACAACCTATGTTAGGAATTCATTTAGTCAACTCGTAAATATACAAAGCATAATTTTCTTTAAATCACAAGCACACACACGCATACACCCTCCAGATCTATCTAAATATTTGATTTAGCCTCACACCTGCTTAACATACAGGTTTATATGCAATAAGGTAACAAAAATAAATATATATAACATGTGTGTGTGTGTTATATTTGGGTGCAAAAATATATGTGTTGGACTCATGAATTTATCAATGAATATTATGACTAAAAATATTCTGTGACAAATTTTAGCTTTCGTAGCAAAAAGAAAACAGAAAAAAAATAATAAAAAAATGAATTAAAATCAACACATTTATAAAAAAAAATAATAAAATATTCTATAAATTGGGTAACAGCATTTTACAAATAAGTGAACATTCCAACATATGATACATATATTTCATGTTATTTCACTTATTTCACCTGTGCGTGGAGATTTCCCTTCAGTTTGTAAATCCATGGTTTAAATTTATGTTCTGCATATTGAAAATATTCTAAAAATGTCTTTTAATATTTTAATAATGTATCTTTTGTGTTTGGAAATAAACAAAAGCTTTTAGGGACTTTGTTTTACAATTGAAAATTCAACATTTGATAACAAATACTATGCCAACTGTAGGAGCTGTATATCTCTGCATTTTTGTTGATATCTTTCTTTTTATATATATTTCAACAATAAAGAGAACAATATAACTTAAATGCACTTTGTGTTGAATTCAAATGGAATATGTAACAAGTCTTAAACAGCGAAAAACTCTTACATATGATAAGCTTCTTTGGGTTCTAACTTACTGTGTTTGCAGTGAATTTATTGGCCCAACATTTCACATCACAATTACAGTACACTAAGTATATTTTGATGGATGGTTTATTCTATCTGCCCGCTGTTAGCTTTAACTAAGAATTTAACATTTAATCTCCTTCATGTTTTGGGTATTTAAATATCTTAAAGCGTTTGGCAATTTGACTGGCAGGCAACGTCAAACAGCGCGAATACTTAATACGCAAAATACGTGCCGCTCGACAGAAGAAGCATAATAAACGTCAGAGTGCCAAAAAAAATAAGAAGGGTTACTTTTTGCAGCATGCATCAAAATGCCGTAAAGAACATGTTGGCAAACCAATAAAGCGTAGACAACCGTAAAAATAAAATATAGAAACCGAAGCAGTAAATGAACTGCAGCCGCCTCAGCGAAAATATATATATATATAACGGTATGTCCAGAGGGTGTCACGTCGCAGGAAGACATGCCCAGGACAACGAATACACGACACAGGACTTGCCTGAAGCCAGTCCAGCGATAGACATCAGGCACGTTCGTCCTGGTCGAGTATTGTGCTCCTGCTCTGACTTGGGCTCGACCTGCCAGCGGTCAGGAAGTAGAAATTTCGTTACGTGAGGTCATTTGGTAAATGTTTTAACAATTTAGATAAAGTTAACACATTTCTTTAGACGCGCTGCTGCCCGGGCCCAAAAAATTCTAAAGGGAATTTGGTAGCGAATGGGCATAAAATTAGTTTGGGTCAGACATTGGGCACACACACGTCGGCGGATGTGACCAGTGCTGCCAGCCGGCGGATGTCCTTGACACATACACACACACACACACATACGCGTTTGGAATGACACAGCACAATGAACTTGGCCTTCAGTTAGCCGGGCCCCAAAATGCTTAATATGTTGATAAGGAAAGCGGAACAGCAAGCACAAACAAAACAAAAAAAAGGCAGCTGCTCATTTGCCTGAAATTTAGTGTTGAGCATTGTGACTGATAGCCGAAAGGACCAAAAAAGGGTTCACTGCTTGGGCATGCAGATGGGCTCTCTGCGCTCATATAGCTTACTTAAGCTCATATGAATTGTGTCATGTGCCTTTGGCAGTGGATTAAAGACACACGCAGCCACTTTAAAGTTGACCCACAACTCTGGCAACTCACTGCCATTAAAGTAGAGTAGCCACGTGCTCTGATGCAAGCAATTTGCATAACGACTACGGCCCAACTGAACTACGGAATTGCGGAAATTTGAAGTCATAAACACACGTTTACTCGACTGTAAATGGAAGTTGCGAATTGCTTTATATTATTTTACATGCGTATGCGTGATTTGCCGCAAGTATGCAACAATTGAAAATAAATGGCGTACGGTTGGGTTTTTAATTTTTAAGCTAATAAATATAAATTACAAATAAATTAACTATAAGAAATTTAATTTCTCTCTTTTGAATTTTACATAAATAAGCTGTGGGTTTATTGAACTCAATTTGTTTGCGAATTTGTATACAATAACTGGGCTAAAGATTCGGCGTAAAATCAAAATTTAAAACGGCATTTATTTTAATAAAAGTATTTAATTTCTCTCTTTTGAATTTTACATACTTTTATTAAAATAAATGCCGTTTTAAATTTTGATTTTACGCCGAATCTTTAGCCCAGTTATTGTATACAAATTCGCAAACAATTTGAGTTCAATAAACCCACAGCTTATTTTTATAAAACAACAATAAACATGACTTATAATATTTTTATTAAATTTCTAAAAATGCTTAATATAATTCCCCACTAATAAACACATACGTCCAAAATAATATTGTTGATAGCAGCGGACTACCACAATAATTTTCTGAACCTTCACTTTAATCTTGTTCATTCATATTTTAAATATTCGTTCTGAGCTTTGTTATCAAAAAAAACATTTAAAATTTGACGCCACAAGTCATGTAGTTCAAAAAAACATGCGTCACTTTTGCTGATAATTAAAAAAATATACAATTATAAAATTTTTCAATGCTGGCACGCGACAACTGCTGATATCAACATGTTGAGGAAATACCCCGTGGGAATACTGATAATTCTCAATTACTAAGACGACTAAGTCGCTGACTGTGAGGCTTTTGATATAGTATTGAAACTGCAAGAACTTTGAAAATGTCTTCTAAAATTCACATTATAAACTTTAACAAACAATTATCTTATTTTTTTTTTTTTTGTTCCATTAAAAAGATTATAATTTTTATCTATTGATAAGTTCGTGTATAATATAAGCTATTTTTCTCTTGACTTCTATTGGTATTAATAGCATCGGGAAAAGCCTCAAGAAAGGCAATGAATTTGTTCATTGTTGGCAAATGCACTGCAGGCTTAATTTGTCAAATCATACGAATTTACATTTGCTACAAACTTTTTGAGAATATCCAAACCAAAAGTCAATGTGAACAAAACACACGGCATGAACTGACATTGCATTGCAATCAGTACAGATCTAAAGTCAATATCAAATTGCAACGCTTTTTTTCCAAGCTAAAACCAAATGAACATGTACAAACGAATAAGCTGTATATCCTTGGGTCACATATCCTTTTCCTACAGCTTTTGGCATGTGCAGTCAATGTTTGCTTTTGGGTACACATTCCAAATATCTGGGCTATCTTCTGTTATTCTCTATTAACTCAACGTCGGAAGATTTTACCTTTCACTGCTGAGTGTGTGTGTGTGTGTGTATTTAAATTTCTTAAATCTTTAAATTATAAATAAAATACTAAAAGTGGTAATAAGAATTATAGCAAATCTTAGAAATGTTTTTTAACTGATGATATTTGAGAAAACGGAGATGATCTACAATTTTTACATTTTTATTTATTTTAATTTTATTTTTTAACATTTTACTATGCTCTTAATACTTTTAAAAGGCTATTAAATTCTGCAAATTCTGATTTTTCAGAACAAGCAGCTAAAAATATAATAATTAAAATATTTAATTAAAATACTGTTCTTTTGTTGTAAATTTTGAGTCTTCCTTTACACGGCGAAAATGGTGAAACTGTACCAAATTAATTACAATCTTGTACAATCTCTCTGTTTGTTAACGTGTTGCACAATGTCCTTGTGCCAAAGGATACCTGTTGCAATGAAATTGAGAAGCTTACCGCAAGTGGCTTTTATCTCACATTTCCGTTGTTGATGCCTGTCGGAAGTTGTGCAATGCAACCATTGTTAACCACTCTTAGAAAATAGCCTTGAATTTAAACTTTAAAATTGTCTAAAAATTTCAAGAAAATTGAGGCAATTTACAAATATTTTAATTATTAAATAAACGGTCAATTAGATAGTAAATAGTGAGATCAAAAAATGTAAATGTAACTAATAAATATTTAGTACTGTTATTAGTAATAATAAATATAAGAGAGTATGATAGAAAATTTATTAATTTATATATTATTTATTATTTAGCATTTAGTTTTTATTATTTAGTATTTTTAGTATTTAGAAAATAGACTTTGGCATTTAGTATATATATTTATCGATAACAATGGGAAAATAATTAAGAAAACTATTTTTTAAAACGAATAAAAAAGAAGATATTACAATTAATACACAGACAATTTTTTTATAAACATTTGTATAATAAAAACATTAGATACAGCAGTTATATCTTTCATATCAATTTAATTAATTTTATTCAATTTATGCTATACGGCTGAACTCCTTTTCATCATCATTGCAATATGTTTTCTAAGTTTTTATAATTTCTTATTTTTGTTTTTGCCCTGAAACTCATTTACGTTCATTGTCTATTCGTATTTGGGAAATGCCAAAACACAAAATGGCCACAAATTGCGCTTTTGTTGTGCACTGTAATCACAAATGAAAACTCTTGCTGCTAGGAAAGGAAAAACAAGTTAGAAATGAACCAAAATAGGGCACACTCAGCTCGAGAAGTTGCATTCATTATGCAGGCCGTGTGCAGAGTGCAAAGTCTTCAAGTGGCAGAAACAGGATAAACAAAATGGTGGCAGCATCTATGGCTGCTGCAACTACGATTCCGGCAATGGACGATGCCGCAAACATTAGCAACAAAACGATTTCAACCGACAGGAGACAGACACAATTGCCAGGAGGGAGAAAGAGATCTCTATTCCTGTACAGAGATAGACATACGGATTGTTGAAAATAAAAACAGAGTTTCGACTACAACTGCTAGAGAAATAATTTTAATTTTGATACCCGCTGGGCTGTTAGAATTTTGATTATACTTTCAAATGGAATTTGCAGAAATTTCGAGTTAGTTGAACGTGGCATAAACTGCATTTAATTATTAACAGCAATAACAACAAAACCTTACCAATGAACAAAAAAAAACCAAACTAACAAACAAGTTCAAAACAATGACCCTATGGACGTTCAAATTCAGCAGCTATCGCTGGGAATACTATTCTATTTATATTCCGGAAAAAGTTTTCCTTTTTTGCCCAAAAAAAAAAAAAAGCAAATGGGGTTAAGTGCGTCAACGAAACAAAAATGCAAGCAGTCAGTTGTGGGCCAGTTCCTGCATCCTTCCTGCACTACGGAAGCTTCAACATATACGTTAACTACTTGCTCCTTTTGGGCCTTTTGGCCAGAATCAGATTTTGGCCAGAGACTGTGCATTTTCCAGCAAGTGATGGGCTGACTGACAGCCCCATTGTATAATCGAACATTTTTACTGTTATTGTTGTGTTCTTCTATACCTTTTGCCAATTGGAATTTGGATTTAAGTTTCGCTTCCAATTGTTTACCGCATTCGTTTTGCTATTCAGGCCAAGTATCGAGTACTTGAAAACCAATTTGAATTGAAGTTTTACAGCTTAGAGCCAGATCAAGTTGTAGCTGCCGACTACAAAGAGTTTAATTTTTATTTCGACTGTTAATTAACAATTATATTTCTAGGGATCGCAAAAAGAATTATTTATGGATTATTTTTTATTTCACAATTTTGTTCCTTATCACAAAATACAAGTTAAATTGTAATTTTTTAATTAATTTTTGATATACAATTTTATTCTTTTTCCTGCCTCCTGAATAGGAATATCTTATATTTTCCCATTTAGCTAAAAAAAATATTTCAGTCTTGATTTTTTTTAACTCAGAACTCCAATTACGAACCCTTCACAAAAGAATTCATGAATTAAAATTATCATTAAAGCATTGAAGGCAAACATATCTTAATTAAATTCACATAACCAACTTGAATAGTTTTCTGCCCCTGAAACTATTAAATGTATACTTTATATAGGTTCAATAACAAATTGCCCCAAAAACCTCATTGTAAGTAGTTTCTCCTGGCTAAATCACAAGAAAATTCACTTTAACCTTAATTATTCATTAAAGTTTGATTGGAAATTGGTAATATATGTGCATATGCAGTAGTATACTTTGGTTATACTACGAGTATTATCATAATAATACGAGCTAGTTCAGTCATCAGTTACTAATAAGCAAACAAACCTTGCAGCTCCCTCGATGTTCGCTTTGTTGCAGTGCGTTTGTTGGCCAAGACCCGCTTACCTATTCCCCTTGGGTCAAAACCTCCCAATTTCGCTTGCAATCTGGCTAACAGTCCCCCCTTTGCTCTGGTGCCTTTGTGGCCAACTTGTCTGTTTGTTTAGTGAGGGGTGTGGAGGGGAAGGGGCGTTCTCTGTTCTTTTCAGGCACATGTATTTAAGCGATTTTGTTTACACGCGTGTTAAATGATATTTGGGTCGAACTTCCCTTCATGTTGTTACTCGTTGCTTGGTTTGAATTTATGTGGGGGAAGTGTTAGCTCACTGAACCTTGTAGTTAGAGTAGTTATAGGAGGGGGAGGGGAAAACAAGTTACACGCTCGTTTTGATTAAGACAAACGGTCTGTAGATTCATTGGAATTGCCCAAGGCATTAAGCGGAATGTGTAGTTGTAGCACATTAAAGGCAGTAAAGGCTAATTTTGGAATATTAAATACATATGTATATATTAAAGGTGTGCAGTGTTTAACAAATTGTGAGATAAAATAAAGATATATTTATTAGAATAGAAATTTTATATTGTAGAAAATTGAGACTAATTTACAATAGCTTTCCTTGACTTTAAACGGTCATAAATGGAAACGATATTAATTAAATGTATAGTTTTGGTACTCTTTTGGCATTCAGATTATTTGGTCAAATACATTTTTTCATTTTTGATAAAAGAAATATTATTTTTATTCCTGAACCTAGGGTTATGCATAATATCAAACGAGCCTTTCTTGACTTCTAATTGTCATAAATTGCTCAAAAATAAATCGGTATTCATTAAAAGTATTTTTTTTTAGTATTGTTTAGGCCTCTAGATTGATTGGACATAAATATTTAATTTAAAAAAAATTTTCATTGCCATTGTCTCATCCGTGAACTAGAGATCATATATAACATCGACCAGGGTTTTTTTGACTTCCCATTGTCATAACTTTGTCAAAACGTTACCATTATTTCCGAGCTCGAAAAGCTGAAGTCTAAATTTAAAAACTGTTATATATTAAAATCTGTCATTATATTTGTATAGATTAAAGTTTAGTATGTACAGTGGGGAGCAAAAGTGAGTAAATGTTCACAAACCTTGCTTTTCAACGTACACTTAGTTGCTGTGAATAGTGAAGCAAAAATAAGAAATATATTTTATTTTTTAAATTTATTTAATTTTTAAGAGCGTAGCGTAAATATAAAAAAAAAAATATATATATATATATAAATATAAAAATTCAATGAGCAAACGAATCATAAACCTAAAAAACTCGCATGTTTACATTTATTTTTACTATAAGGTAAATTATGAAAAAACAATATTTTCAAATTTTGCCCAAAGGCCTTTATTTTTAATAACTTTAGCCATTCGGTTCGGTAAACTTTCTAGCAAGTTTTCAATAATTTATTTAGAAATTCGCTTTCATTCCTGCTGCACATGTCCCCTAAACTCTTCTTGTATAAATTATTTATTGATAAAAAGCCCAGAATGTTTTTACAGACAATAATAGAAATTTCAATTGAATAAAATCAGATTTAATTAAAATTATTTAATGTAGTAATACTCATAGCACAGTCATATTAACACAAGGAATTAACTTTGTTTATATGCGATTATCTTATTAAAGGTCAATCGGTTTAACCTAACAACAATATTGTTCGATTTATTGAGATTTTACCTCTACTTTAGCTCTTGAAAAAATTAACTTTGTATAAAGTTTTCGGAATTTTTGAATTTGACTGCAACCTGCAAAAGATGTTGCATGTTTTATGGCGGACAACTGGCCTCAAAAGCAATTTAAGTTTTGAACAACAAACGTGTCTGTTAAACCAAAATGTGTATAAAGACCAGCCAAACTTTAGCTAAATTCACAACGATGATGATGATGATAAAGCTAACTATATATATAATATAAAAATATATATGTTATATAGAAAAAACTAAGCTAAACTAAAGTTATACAAGCCAGAATGTCTACACTAAATCTGAATGTGCAGCAATTTGCTAAACAAGAAAGTAACACAACCAAAGCGCCACACAAGCAAATCTAAACAACAAAACTTAAAGGCAGAGTACTAAATTGAATTTTAGCCAGCTTAAGTATGGCACATTTCTGGCCCAAACCGAACGCCCACTTGAATGGCTAATGGGGTGGAAAAACGGGTCGTGTGAAAAGCGCATGGCATAAAAATGAATGCGCTTAAATGAAGCTCATAATGATGCCATGATGCTAAAGCTGATGCTGATGAGTTGAAGTTGAGTTGAGTTGAGTTCAGATGAGATGATGTTGATGTTGATGTTGATGACGATGGCCAGACATGGGCATTGTGCTGCCCTTGTTGTTGCTGATAAGTGGAACTTAAACGTCAACAATGCATAAGGCCCCCTAAATGCAGCGAGCAATAAGATAAATTAATTCAAGTGTCCCATTGAGCGGCAGCCAACACTCCACAGCCATTGGCCAACTTAATGAACGTAATTTTTAGACTCGGAACAGCCAACAGTCCAACAGGCCAACAGGCCAACCAGCCCAACAACCGGCATCAAAGGCATGCATAATGATTTGGCCGTCAGCTTATGAAATAGGAAAATCAACGACCGCCCACAGCTCTAAACTGCCTTCTAAATTATGTTATCAGACATTGAATGCGACACATGCGACGGGATCCCTAGACAGGACAGCCAGCAGGTTACGGCCCATGTGGCTGTCCGGGCAATGCCATGTCAACAGGCCCGGGACACGCGTCAGCAATTGCCAGTCCTGATTTACCACGACCAAAGGCTCCCACATGGCTAACAACGCCAATTGGCAGCGCGTGGCTTATACTCGTTGCCAGTCTGAGTTTTGGACCAAGTTAGTAGGCTTGATGCTTCAATTTGTACTGAAAACTGCAGTATTGAATATCAGAAATTGTTGTGCTTTTATTCATATTATAATATATTTAAAGAATGTTTCTAATCACTAAAAAAAACCCGCTCAAACTTCTCATCTTCAAATATGACTGCAAAAATGTTGAGCAATTTACGTTTTTTTTTTGTGTTTTTTCTTTAACTAATTGCTGAATAGCTAATATATATAATGTCCGATTTGGACAAATTTATAATTAAAATATTCGTAAAAGAATTATCTAACATATAAAATCTTAAAAAGTATTTCAACGTATTTTTTGAATTTTTAAAAACACTAGTAAAAATGGAAAAAAATTTCTATTTTTCTAACTTTGAATACATTTTGTTCCTTAAATAATTATTCGATTCGAATAAAAAGATTACCTATAGAAACTGTATAAAATGAACCATTGACATGTGTTTTCTTAAATCAAATAAGATCTGATGTCGGTTTGAACAAATAAGTCGAAATAAAGCAAAAAATTTTTGCAATTTTTTCGAAAACCATTCTTCGAAAAAAAAAATTTCATCTTTGTAGCAGAGTTTTATTTATGTTTATTTCCAGATTGATTGTGCTAATAATTATTAGCATTATTAAATCATCACAATGCTATATCTACACATCCTTATTTTGTAAATCATTTTGTAGCTAATAAACATTCTAGCAGCCATATTAATCTAACTTATACTATAAAATTGATTGGCTAAACAAAACCTTTTGATTACTTAATAATACTTTCGAAACAGAAGTTCGTAGAATAGTTAATAAAATACATTTTTACATTATAATCAAATCTTGTAAAGTATAGAAAATTGGATCATCAGCATAATGGTTTAACCAACAAAATAGACAAATTTAGGATCGTCTCTAATTGCAATATTAGCTTACCAAATAAAATAGTATTAGTCTGTTTGGTTGTGCATTATTTTTATATAAGCAAAAATTGTTATTTGCCTTGTTAACAGCTGCATCAGCAGGCACAGCTGACACAGGACGAGCTCCTGCTTAAGATCCAATTTCAGTTTGCATTCAAGGCAACATCCAAAGGACACACACAGGTTGAAGTATGAGTAAATGTGGACAGCTGAAAGGATTGAGTCAGGCTCTTCAGTGCCATACAGCAACACGTCTACCAACCAAACGCACAACCACAAGGATCATAATGCAAATATGCCATAAACTCAAAATGTCAGAGCAAAGTGCAACGGGTGCAACGTTTGGGTTTTGAGGGTTGAGGCTTGGTTCCAGGACAAGACCGAGAACGAGGACGACAACAACATGATGTAACATTGTTTTTGTTATTGTTGCAGAACGAGAAGCGTGCTTTCGATTGATGGATGCCAAATGGATGAAGAGCAGAAAGTGGAGGCACCACAATCAACGTCATTATCCGATGGCATTGAGCGTGCTTTAATTGCCACCTCAAAAGGAAAATGTAAAGAGCTTGGAAGAGAGCGGGAAAAATATCGAAAGAAAGCGCCTCCGAAAGCAAATAAAATTTTAATTAAATCTTTATACTATGTCCTTGCAGAGATTATTGAAATCTTGTCAGGAAATGTGTAACGCATTAAAAGCTGCGTGTTCGTACACAATTTTTACAGGCATATAAACTATATATAAGAACCGAATTGAATCGCTATATATATCAGTCGAAAATTAAGTCTCTTTCGTTTATTTAAACTTACCAATTCTAGATTTCATTATGAGATAAAAACTCAGACCGAAGACAGCTGTTATTTCGAGATTTTATAAATTTAATAAAATTTGTGACATTTTTATAATTTAAGAAATTGTTTAGTTTGCAAAAAACATGAAACGAAAACATGAAAAAAGCTCTAAGATCGTTGTCATGATGATAGAGATGTCCATCATAATTTTATATTTGGGTTTGTCTGCTCTTTTGTGGCAACTAAATTGGTTTAATTAATACAAAATACTTTCGTAAATATGGCACACGCAAAATGGGATCAAAGTTAAATTTAATAAGCCTTTATTTCAAACTAATAAATTTTGTCAAAAACCGGATTTTGTGTGCCAGACATGGCATATGCTTTATGCAGTTTATAAAACTAACCTAAATACTAAGAGGCTTACAAAAGAGATTAATTTTTGACAAATGTAAAAAGAGTTTCCAAAAAATAAATAGACACAACTTTTAAAGTCAAATAAAGCCCTTTTTTCGTGGTAATATTACAATAATCGACAGAAATATACCCTATATTGTTTTGGCAACAATATAATACAGAATACTTTGAAATATTATAAGCCTGAAGATTTCTCTTTTGCTGGCTATAAAATCACTTTTGTAAATTAGGATTAATTGTAAATTACAACTATAAAAATAAATAAATAATTTTGGAATATTTTCATTAATTTCTTAGGTGAAAAAAGGAACTTAACATTCAACTACAACTACGTAGTCTCTGGTTTCTTCAACCTGTTAACATTCAGTGTGGATTTAATCAGATTATTAATAGTTTTTTAAGGACATTTACACATGTATACATGTATACCCAGTAATTTACTATAACGAGTAGTAATGGAGCTGTGATTATGATTTAGTTGCAAAGATTTTTATGTTTCCGGCGCTGCTGGCAAACCGGAAGAATTCCAAAGAGCCACAACATGCCAGGATAGTATCAAATGGGGCATTGCACAGATTCGCAACATAGAATCAAGCAGAATAATAATGTATATAGTATAGTATAATGAAAATGAGTAAAACAGTTTACGGCATCCACATCCACATCCGTATTCCGGCTGCAGGCTGTCCGGCTTCTGGTTGCCGTGAACTCTAATGAACATAAAACGTGCGCCAGGATTAATGCGATGCGTACACAAAAGCACAGAGGCATTACAACGAGTGTATCCACAATATATATGTATAAGCTTATATACTTAAATATACTATAGTGTAAATATGTGTTATCCCAAAAACCGGCACATTAATTATGAAAAATTAGTTATTGATGTGGCTCCGCTCCGTGAATGTTGCTAAATCACGTGGTGAAAGTTCATTTCGACAGCCGGAGTCATTAAAATGAGCAATGAGCCAAAACATCGACGTGTTACATTATAAATATATATAAAGTTACATAACTGATTGTCATAACTTTGTGGCAGACTCCTAATTACACCTATTTTGGCAGAAGTTTCATTAAGCGACATATTAATCGTAGAACCTCAGCAAAAGATATATATTAATGTAATTAGATTACCGAATTGCAATTTGCGAGATTAAGAATTATTAAAATATTCCTACAAATGTTGTAGATTTTTTTAATTTAAAATATTTGCATATTCAATTAACTAAATAGCTAAAAATGAATTTAATTTAATCTTAATATAATTGCTTATTCAATTAACTAAATAACTATAAATGAATTTAATTTAAATATAGATTTTTTAAAATATAAAATATGTATATTACCAGGGATCGAAAATAATTATTATTGATCAAATTTAAAATTAAAAAAATCATATATAAGTAGAAGGTTAATTTGTGTTTTAATTACACCAATTTGAATAAATTTAAAAATATTTATTATACTTTAAAAACTATTTTTATTGGAAATATTTTAATCATTTTAAACTCAATTTTCCAAGGAGTTTTTTGTACAAAAGTTAGTTACGCTGAAAATATTGACAATTTGGATTTCAAAATTTTTTTTTTAATATTTAAAATGAAGATATCATTATAAAAAATTCCTGGCAAATATTATGCTATATTAGTTGTTGTATTTTTTAGTTTAAAGCTGCTCAAAACAAACTCTTACAAATTTATTTACTTAATCAAAGTCTGATTGCTTGGTGAAGATATTTTTGCCATTAATTTTTATATTATTTACCAAAATTAAATGAATTTTGCTGATGCGTATACGCATAAGGACCTCTAAGCTCTAAGATTCTAAACAGTGTTCAATAATCTGCATATTTCTTGGTTATCTCAGCTTAGTGCCGCATATGCCACAAATGTGAAGTTGTTGCAGCCACAAAAAGCACAAACTGCTGCATGGCTTTGCGGGTAGCATCATCATACTGGGTGGGTTTGGTGGATGCAGCAAATGTTTATCATAAAATGTTCAAAAGCACTTTGCAGTTTCCCAGCATTGGGTTCAAGTGTAAACGGGTAACTAGACACCGCTAAGGTTAATGGCATAAAGTTTATCTGCAATTACGATGTGCCACATCTTCTGCTGCTTAATGTTGCCACGCTGTTGCCAATCCAAACAGTTAAGTATATATTTATAACTCTATTTGAAAATGCACTTTAACGCAATGAAGTTGACGTTAATGATGATATGGTCATGGATATTGATTGACATTAAATGTAATTTTACTTGGTGATTTTATATCAATTTGCAGCCATGATTGGAGTATTATGTGAAATAACTATAAAAGCATAGTTGGGTTTATATTAGAAATGTGTAATTATTTTGAAATTGTCACCAAGAATATTTGCAATTCTTGGTCTGATATGCTTTCTATCCTTAATATAAATTCTTGCCTGCAAATGTCTTATCAAATTGTCTTAATTAAATCAAATGCACATTTGCTTAATAATAATTTAAATTTAATTATATATACCTACACAAAAATGTCACAACAAACGGTTGTGTCTGCATGCCAGAATAAAATGAAAATTTCTATTTGTCTCTAACCGAAATTCAATTAATCAAAAACTGGGAACAGACTTTGGCCAGTGACAGAGACAAGGACATCATATTGCATCAAAAAGTAGCCAAAAGATAATTTATCATTTTCATATATACGCACAGAAGCCAGAATATACAATAACTATACACACACACACACACAGAGAAAAGTATAGATACAACAGAGCAGGACAATTTTGAAACAAAAAGGCAAATTGAAATTGGTCAAAAGGGTTGTCTGGCTATAAACTCTGGCCATCGCTAAGCCCAAAATGCTGGTACATGCAAATCGGCTAAGCTAAACGCCTGTCAACAGCCTGCAGCATCGAGACTGACAGAAATACGTCTACAAAAGCTGGCCAAAAGCAAACTTGGCCACTGACCGAAGCTGGCAGTTCCTGCTCCTTGGCTGAAAGAGGGAGCTAGGGAAAAGGACCTGCCTTTGTGCCTTGGTTATACTTACATACGTGTCAGGCAAACGATTATAAAATCATCATTTATCACATTATGTCACACTCCCACTTCCAGACGGCCCGACGACAGTCTGATGAGCCGGCCAGGGTTGCGACCTAACCTCGATGACTTTTGGCCCATACTTTATGTATACATGAAACGAAATAATGACGTCTTGTGATATATGACACGTACCCAAGGCACATTTCCGGCCATTTTTATAAAGTTATTACAGTTGAAGCATAATCATATTAGAGTGCCTTAGAAGTAGAGTGCTTGGGTTGGAGAATATTTTCAAGTAAAAGCTGGAGAATTTTATGAATTTTAAATTTATTTAATTTATTTAAAAATATGTACATATTTTATTTATTTATTATGATTGCAAGGATCTGCGTTTAAGTAACTAGGGATAAATGATTATTTTTGCAGATAAGAATACATTCTAAGATATAAATTTAAGAAATTGGGCTTATTAATTATTTATTAAAATATAAAGTTAAAAAATAACATAAGTTATTTAATTACTATTAATTTCAATGTATTTTACATTAATACTTTAATTAACTTTATATTCATAAAATATACATTAAAAACTGTCTAAGGGGTACGAATAAATTTATTTATTGACCTAAAAATATATACTTTTAAAATGAAATGAATTAATTACTTCTTTTTACATCCCAATTACAATGTATAAATTAATATATTAAATACTTTTATACTCATATAATAATCACTAAAAACTCTATATTTAAAAACTCTCTCTCTCTCTCTCTCTGATGTATGAATATATTTATTCATCTACCTAAAAATTTTATGAATGAATTATTTATGTAGACATTGCAATATTATAAATAAACGATTTCAGGCCTGCAAAGAGGGTATCTTCTAGACGAGCACATCTGCCACAATTTTTAAATAAATTTTGCTTTCATTTATCTTTTTCCTATGACAGTTTTCAAACTATATTTTTTTCAAATTTATTTCAACAATAACTCTTTGAATTGGTTCTAACATTTTGTTGTAAAATTACATATTTAAATAATGGATATAATTATATTTAAAATTTAAGCAGAAATTACTATTTAAATATTTCAGTATTCTATACTCCGTAGAGATCTGAGTATTAGATGACACAATATTTAAAAACCCGGTCTGCTTAAATTTATAATACCCTTTTGTTGAAAAATGTTATGAGATTTCATTTCTTTTATTTTCTTTGTTTCTCATGCCCTAAATAAACTTTTGCAGCAAGAGGAGCAGCTGATCCTTGAATACCTTTCACTGTGCTAAACAAAAGGCAAACTAAGCGACACATTAGAAACGAGAATAAAAACTTGAAAGCTCACAGAAAATCCTCAGGGAACCCCTCAAGTGACAGTAAGTAAAAGTAATTTCCTAACTATATTTCTTGTTGCGCGCTCTTCTTTCTCCGTTTGTGGGGAAAGTCCCAAATTCAACTTTCACTTTACTCCGTGTGACACTAAAGTTAACAAAAAAAAAAAAGGTGCTCTTGCACCTTGGCTGAGTGTTTGCTCAACGGGAAAAACTCAAAATGTGATAAAGTTTTTCAAGCGAACTAATCAGCAAGTAAGATGCTTGCACCAATGTTGAGTAATGCTACAACACTCTGAATGTTGGGACAGTCAAAACTGGCAACATTTTAAGCTAAGCTGTTTGTTTAACTGCACTTCTTTAGACATTTTTGCCTCAAATACTGTCAACCAAAATGGCAAACCGTATGCCGGAAACGGGTATTGGACATTTGAGAGATCTGGCTGTCAACACGTCAGTCGAGTCCAAAAGCAATTTGTCAAACAGTTGTGATTGACAGCTAAGGCGACTCAGCGATGCATGAAGTACCCCAACACCCACACATTTATATACTTAAACACACATTTATGTATGTATAAATACAGAGGAAGGTCCACCGGAAAAGCGCAACATAAACAAAATGGCGACACACACAGCGGCTTAAGACGTTTTGCTACATAAGCAGAAAAGCTCAAGACATGGCTCAAAATGAAGACCTTTTTGCGTGAAGAAAACTCAATTGTTCAATACAATGTTTAGTTAATCGAAGCGTTCAAATTAATATTCAATTATGCTGTCATATTTGCAGTCATTAAATATATTGAAATTACGTCAGGTTTCATTAGTTTCAGTTATTATCGTATGAGTCAGAGTTTATAACCAATTTATTTATTAAAGTGCATTAATTTAAATTTAATGTGGCAAGCTCTTTAATTCTTGTTGCTTAAATAATATTAATTAAATACGAAATGCAAATAGAATTCTTAGAAATTTAGTTAAATGTCTTTGACAGTAATTGTGGCATTTAATTATAGTAAAATATATTTCTCAAATGTGGCTAGCAATTAAACTGATTTTAGTATTTAATAAGAGGCCAATATATGCAAATATGGAAATGTTTATTGCAGCCATTCTTAAATAAATATAGTACACTATAGCCATGGCTTATAAATAAAGCCCTTTAGCTAATATTTAGGATTGAAACATATATGTTTGACCACATAAAGTTTTTTATCAGCAATTACAGCCCAGCGAACTTAGCCGTGTTTGTGTAAGTCTGTCTATTCAGTTGTACCATAATTTTATCACCATAATCAAGAAGTTAAAAATTCGGTAATAATAAATTAGAGAAATTATATAGCAAATGATTTTCTTCAAAATTCTAAAGCAGAATTTTTTCGTTGACATATCCCGAGGCAGTTTATTTTAATTTAATTTATGACATAGTCAACAATCTCAAATGCTTTTATTTTATTATCAATTTAATCAATTTAAGCAGACAATTACTTTAACATTACATTTAATTTGAAAGCAAAATTATAGCTTGTATTAATTTAAATAAAATGCTTTAGAATTACACTTGTATCCCGAACATTTTAGGGTAGAATTATATGTAGAATAAATTGCTGATTCCGAAAATAAAATTACAAAAACTGGTAGCTGGGATTGTTTTCGAGATAATCGGAAAAAAGAAATTTTTTTGACTTTTCAAAAAGGTAAATTTGTTAAAGTTACAATAACTCCGAACATAGCTCATTGAAATTAAAAGTGGTTATAGTTTTAAAAAGGTAATAAATTTGTTTATCAACCTGCGATACCACAATTTTTAATTACATTATTCGTTTAGAAGTTATTAAGGACTGAAATGGAAATTTTTGTGCAATTTTTTTTTGAAAATTCGAATTTTATTTATTTATTTTTTATTTTATCACTGAATCAGTGACTGATTTTACATATAAATCGACTCCAAAAAGGCCGGGATACAAACTGCTGTTGCAAAGTGTTATTGGCAAAAATAAAATTATTTAATATAAATATTTAAACATAGCTTATAAAGAATATAAGACCGCTGATTGAGACACTCACAATGATTTATTCTATAACTTAAATCTTGAATCTACTACAATTTCGAATATTTCCCGTATATATTTTAAATGTCACAATTTTCCTTTGACCTGCAACTAAATAAGCTGCAAAGTTGACAAACACCTGACTTTATTTATTGTTCTAAAAGCTGCCAGGCAACGGTTTAAGCAAATATTGAAAATATAATTAAGGACTAAAGCCAAATTGGAATTGAAATGTTTGGCGCTATATGTGTGCTTGCAACACATTTCAAAAATTAATTTAAACTTTTGCCACATTTAGTCATTAGTGGCAAGTTTTGGTACATACTTGCTGCTCAACAAGTTTGCCCAAAATTGCCAGGGCTTGCAGCTTGCAGCAAGTGGGAGTAACTAATTTGCCTGTGATTTGTGTCCCAGGCAACGGCAGCAGAGCACAGCGCACACTTTTCTCAAGATTTATTCGAGTTAACTAAAGTAACATAATTTTCAAGCAACGCGGCAAACCATTGTCGAGCCAAGCACAATGCAAACTGGCTTCTAAACTTTGGCCAAGTTGCAAGTTGTGTTGCCAACATGTAAAATAGTAGCAGAAAAATATACGAAAAATGATTTAAAAACTGTGCCCAGGTATATAGTAGGCAAAAATGTTGCTTCAACCTCTGCTGCTCTACTCAGAGTCCGGAACTTTCCCGTAAATAACTTTTTTCCACTTGGAGCGCGAGACGTTGACGACGTTCAGTTGCATTAGATGCATAAGTCGGCATAGTCCATAACTCTGGTTTGGCCGACTTAAGAAAAGTATTGCCACCCCCCTGGGAAGACTGGGAAGATCATAAATCACGCACGCGTTGTCGACATTATAGGGTGTGTGGGGGTAGGTGTGTCTCTGTGTGTTTACGAGTGGGTAGAGTATATTTTAAGCCGATTTCCGTTACAATGCCATTTTGTGTGTCATCTGGGGGTCATCACAAGCATTGCGGTCATAAAGCAAACAAAAGCATAAATAAATGGCATTGCTCTGTGAATTATTGATATGTATAGTACACAATTTATATACTCTATAATAGACAGGGCAGAAACATGGTTAAAGTATAATTCTTGTGACTGATTACTGCTTTTGTAACATTAAAATTGTTGTATAATTAATTGATGGAAAATAATGTCAACTAAGCAAGTTAAACAGAAATATTTGGTCTTTATTAAATTAACTGAAATTTTGGCACATTTTGCACTATAATATATTAAGCTTACATGTTAATCTCACATTTATTTAGCAAAGAATTGAAAATCAAAAATTAACTAAAAAAAATATAGCTGGAAATTCAACTAGGGATGGCTAAGTCCAGCTATTTAATAAATTTTTTTATTTATTTATATTTAATTTTATTTATTTCTCGGACAAGCTATTGGTGCTAGTTAAAGAATTTACTTAAACGTTTAATAGAGCTATCGATCGTAGTATAAAAGGCGTATACGTATTATCATCAAGTTCCATTCAATTGAAGACCAATTTATCGATAGCTCTGCCCCTGATATTATCCAACTGATGTGTATCATCAAAATCGAATAAATATCTTTTATACTACGCTTAAACGATAAAAACCAAATGTCAAGTAGCCTATAAATTTAAGAGGAAACCGCACAATGAAAGAGTCCTGCTAAATTGTCTGAGGGTCAGCGTGAAACTGGTTGTTTAGCTACAAAAAATTTAATAGAGTACTTAATAAGATATAACATATGAACATAAAAATTGCGACCAGTTTCATAAAATTGCGTGTGCGACGATAGTTGCCAAAGCAATAGCTTCAATTTAATTGCTTTGGAAATTGTGTAAATTAAATTTTTAACACACAGTTGAGCAGCGCCCAAAAACAAGTCTAGTTAGATAGTTACACGCATCGTCTGTTTGCAGGGGCGGATAAAACGGAAATAAGGTTATTTTACACGCAGGGGGCTGCCATCTTGTTATGTGGCATGTTATAGGCCATGTTTTATTTGGCCCACTATCTTTGGCGGCATCGCGTTTGCCCATATATATGAGGGGGGCATGTCCGAAAACAAAGACGAGGGTTACGCCCCCTTTTGCCTCAGATCTTTACACATTATGCAGACAAATCGCTTTTTAAATTGCTTGCGTGCGGAAAACTGTCTGGCAGTCTGTGAGCCTCGCTGACTCGCATATACCCTATCCCCCACTCGCAGTATGTTGTTGTCTGTCTGTCCGTCTGGCAGCTTCTGCGCATTTACATGTTGATTTGATATATGAGTTCATGCCACACACCATCAATCAGGCCGTCTATTGGCAAATAGCGTGCTTGGAGCCGCATGGCAACTGCTGACATCGATACTGACAGCGTTGCATTTACGCACATCGTTGTGCCACACACTGACTGCCGCTTTCATCAATGATAGTATTCTTGCCACATGCTTTTTAACAGGTCACTTCTTTATGCATTCTGGATAAAATTAATGATGCAGCGTTTTCTTTCAGCATTCAATAAAATCGTGTTTGCTTCGGGAAATGATAAATTAAAATTTCAAAATATTTTTTTTTTTATTTTTTTTTTGATATTTTAATAAACATGATATTTGATTTTATGAGCTTACATTTTTCTGAGGGTCAAGCAAAATACTAGGAATTATTTGGTGACTCTCTTTCGAGATTTGGCACAAGTAGAATTAGTTTAAAATTAAATAAATAAATGAACCTTCAAATAAATAAATACTGAAGTGAATTTAGTGACAGATTCTATTAGAAATATTTCCTGATTCATAATTTTTATTATTTAAATTATTAATCAAGTAGATTTTTTGTCTTGTCTTATAAAAATCAATATAAAGCTTTTTCCTGTTTTGGTCTTTGAGAACTACATTTACTCAAGTAAACTTAAAGTCCAAGAACATTTAAGGATTCCATTGAACTACTATTTCTTTGCCAGTATCCAATTCCACTTGAGGAGTCTCAAATGCCTTGCCACTTCCTTGCTCAATCAAATGACAATTGATCTTTCTTCTTGTTTGGTTCGTTTTTCGATTTCCACGAAACAAGGACATGTGCTTCTGGGCGTCCATGTGTATTGTTTTCTGTTTTTTTTTTTTTTTTGACCAAAGAGGATAAATTAAATTTACGAATTTTTTTTTTTTTTTTGTTTTTAACCAACACCCGTGAGCGCCACGAAGCTGCAAGGACCAAATGCTTTTGATGCTGCTCTGTTTCTGTTTTATTGGAGTGTGGATGAGGGAAATGTGAAAGTGGAAATGGCATTGAAGCGTGGGCGATACCAAGTCAATGGGCATTAAAGGGCTTTTGAAGTCACACAAGCTCACTCGCTCGTAATACTATAAACGTGCATATAAAAACTTTAATGCCCTGAAAAATGCCGGAAAATGCGCAAAAAAATCAAAGGGCATTTTGGCTGTTTCCCTTTCGAAAACTCACTTGTACCATGTGTATAAATGTAAGTACAGTGAAAGCTCACTTGGGCGGACAGGGTGAGTCGGGCATTTTTTGTACACCTAATTGAGGGAACTTTATTTAATTTTTTTAACATTTGTTAAAGAGAAAATGTCCGTCTATTAGAGCTTTCACTGTATATACATTTATGTGTTGTTGATTTTCTTTCTGAGGAATCCTTGGACGCATCTCTGCACAGCTGGACTTTTATTGCTGCTGCTGTTGTTGTTTTATTTGTTTATTTTTTTCTCATTTCAACAATATCTCCAGAGGACAAAATAATCGAGAAACAACAAAACTTGACCCAAACATGGTAAGAAAATGAATTAAAACAATAATTTCATTTTAACAAAACTGAAAACGAAAATAGAAATAAGACCATTTAATTTTATTTACAAATTATGGAAAAATATTACTTCTTATTGATACAAATCATAACAAATGAATTCAATTATTTTCTAATAGGAAAAAACAAAATAAAATCTACATATTATTAAGCTATGCTTTTAAATTAAATCTAAATTATAGTTTGAGATTTATTTCCATTGACTTAAGTGTAAGCAGTGTGTATAAAAAAAAAATAAACAAATTTCTCTATTTATTATTTGACAGACCACGGATAACTCGAAAGCTATTATTCCTGTTTTTACAATCTCATGATTGTTCAACTACTTTCCCAAGCTTTTTGTAGTCTGCATATTTCTATTATGAAAAATATCAGTTATAAATGCATAATTTTTAATGTGCAGACAACATTTTTGGTTGTGTGTTTGGTTCAATTTTACATTCATTTACAAAAAATATGAGTATGCCAGTAAATGTTTCATCATTGTATATTTATGTTAAAAGTTTATGGCTTTGTCATCATGCTTTTATGACTTCGTGCTGCTCCTTTGTCTTCGTAATTGTTGTTTTACAGCTTTGTATTTTCAACCCAACATTCACACATGAAGACAAAAAATACTCACACACATATACACACACACACATGCATTACGAATAGCACTTTTAATAAAACCCAAAAATGCAAAATAATATTCATGGAATGCCATTAACATGGCGTATACGTTATATGCAGCTGTGACTTTTGTATTGCTATAGGTGGGGGATTTGGATTATATAGCCAACATTGATTGGGTTATTATTAAAAATTCACTCACTTTATGGTTTTTTCATTAATTATTGTTTTTATGATAATATTTATTGAAGAACTTAATTTTTTAACATGTTATTTAAAAGACATAAATAAATCCTTCATTAAATGTTTTAAAGTATCGTAAAATAAGAAAACACATATAGCACATATAGTATATATATTATATATTATTAAAGTTTTAAATCTATAACACGTTCTCTAATTGTTCAACCTTTGACATTATATTTTCCCTAATGATAAAAAATAAATTTAAAAATGAAAATAATAACTTTTATGAATACGAAACACCAGCACAGAAATATTAAAAAAAAAACCCATAAAAAACTTTAAAACTGCAAAACAATTTGATTATACGGCAATGCACACATTCGATTTTTTTCAGATTTACATTTTTAGTAATTTTATTTTTGTGTAAAAAATATAAAATGCACAAAAATTAAAATGCAAAAAACCGAAATTTATCCATACTTTGCGGCATTTCCACCAAAATTGGCAGCATTGAAATGTCAGGGAAAAACTTTATGTTTGCGCTTTTAATATTTTTTCCACTTGAAAAAAAGCAATCAATAGAAATGCATGGCCTGATCAAATATTAAAATACAAGAAAATATAATGTTGTTAAAGTCAAGGAACAAAAGAGAAATTGAAAGCATATTACAAAAGGCAACTGAGCATACAACAACCAACATATTAAGAACGCTTTTTGCATTTTCCACTTGACCAAACCAATTAAAAACATAAATTTCCATAGCCTGCGGTGAAATAATATTCAGATGCATCAACAAGTTATATTCGAATAATAAAACACGCCATTTATATTTATGTTTGCATTTTTAACTTTGCTGCTTTATAAGGAATTCATAAAATGGAAAAAATAAGAAAATAAACAAGAGTACAGATATTTTCCTGGCATAGCAAAAATGAGTATATATTTTTATTATTTTAGAAGTTAAATTTAAATTGACATGAAATTATGGAGTAAGCTCTCAACTTTATTGCTAATTACTTTGTCTAATTGGAATTCATTCTTTTTTCAAACTTATAAATAATTAAAAGATTATTGCACCTATACCCCATTCTATAATTCAAACTACAAGCCTGGTTCAAGTTATAAAGATTGACCTCAAAATATCTTATTAAGAAAAATCAAAATGAAAAGTGTTTGAGTATATAAACAATTATAACAAATATACAAACAAAATCAAAACGTTTGCCCTACAAATTTTAATAATTGTTTTGTTATTAAAAAATTCATCCGCACATTCTCAGGGACTTCATAGCCGTCCCTATTTTAAGAACGTGATTGCTTTTGTATTTGCTGCATCCGGTTTCAGAAACCATTTATCGAGCTGGACCATGTACTGTAGGAATAATTTAAGCTTTGTTATTATGGGATTTTATTTAAAGAATAAAATATAAAAATGTATTTTGAAAAAAATTCCTTTTTTTTATAATTACAAATACCTCAGAAATGTTATTATTAATTTTACAGAGCATCAACTTAATGTAAAAATTACTTGCAAAATTAATTGCAATAGAAGCCTCAAACTGCTGCTTTATGGCATTATTAAATTTAGTTTTAAAAATTAATTGAGTTTGAATTTATTTAAAAATATATTAAATTTAAAAAGAAGGTTCTGCTCTTAAACTTCGCTTATTTTTCTAGTGATTTATGTCAAAGATAAAGTGTAAAATTTCCATAGTGTTTTCTCAGTCACACACACACACACACACACACACGTACACGCACATTTGCAGACATATGTAGGCCTGTTGGTCGCCATATTGTTTTGGACTTGTGCATGTTTTTGATGTCAAGTTGCTGCTCTACTTGAAAACAGTTTTTTTGTTCACTTTTCCTGCTGTTGTTGTCCGTCCGGTTGTTTTTTTGTCGTTGTTCTTGTTGTTGTTACTTGAATTGCGTCCATGGTGTCAATTTTGTTGAAGTCGTTATCAATTAAGCGACACGTTGCGTAGCCAGGGCACAGTTGGCGCCAATAGACTGAACGGAATGGCCAAAAGGAGCGGCTGGGGAGAAGTCTCCTAGCAATAGGGTCAAACTGAAGTTCTGGCAATTGTACTTTAGTAGAATAACAGCTTGCAGTCGACTAGAATAGGCCTTAAGGACATAAAACAATATGAAGCTATTACTGTACAAATTGCTGCCAGTTACGTTGCTCTTGGTTATCAGCATAGGAAAAATACAATCAAATGTACATATGTAAGTTTATTATATATATAAAATATACAAAAAATATGTGCACGTTGTGATTTGTTTTTAATTCGGTAAATTCGAAGAATTGTGAGGAAATAGTTTAGTTGCCAAGTGCTAAACACTGACACCCAATTATTGCTGTTAGATACTTATCAATATATAAAAACAAATAAATAAAATTGTTGCAGCTTATTTGATAATATTATATATATATATTCAACCCAACATTCACACATGAAGACAAAAAATACACACACACACTTATACACATGCATTACGAATAGCACTTTTAATAAAACCCAAAAATGCAAAATAATATTCATGGAATGCCATTAACATGGCGTATACGTTATATGCAGCTGTGACTTTTGTATTGCTGTAGGTAGGGCAAGGATTTGGATTATATAGCCAACATTGATTGGATTATTATTAAAAATTCACTCACTTTATGGTTTTTTCATTAAATATTGTTTTTATGGTAATATTTATTGAATAACTTAATTTTTTAGCACCTTATTTAAAAGACATAAAGAAATCCGGGAATAAAATATTAAAAACATATAAAAATACATATAGTATATGATGTGAAAAGTACAAGTTCATTATTATTTTCTTTAAATGTTGAAAATCATCCCATTTAAATAATAAAAAAAAATATTTTTGTGAATACGAAATACTGATACAACTATATTTAAAAAAAGACTCATACAAATTATAAAACTACAAAATAATTTGATTAACCGGCAATGCACACATTCGATTTTGTATATAATTTTAATAATATATATATACTTAAATATATAGTTATAACATAAAAATATGCATCAATATTTTATAGAACTTTAGTTTATTGTTTCATATACACAACTTATTTATATATATAATTTTAATCATTTTGTAAATTTTTAATCGAAACAGGTTATAAAATATAGTTTTTATTTAGTTAATTAACCAGATTATAGTGCTAATTTAGAATGGCTCGCTTGTCATGCTTAAGTAATTCTCACATTTTATTTGTTTGCCACTTCAACCTGTTGCAGGTGCTTAATGCCAATGGCGTTGTCAGTCATAAAGACAAGTACCGCAAGTTAACGGGAAGACACAACAACTTTCATCTAACGACATACTAAGTATTAGCTACATCCACAATTATGCATGTGAAATTAACTCAGGACTAAGGACTATGACTGTTGCAGAGTCATAAATCCTCGATGCGGCAACAGAGAATCACTGAGTGGCAACTAATGATGTTCATAATCAGAGGCGCGTGTAAAAGGATAATGGCAAAATGTTGATTAACAACAGGATAGCAATGAGAAGGTGTGAAGGGAGAAACAAGAGTAGAAACAGCTGCCTATATATAGTATATATATATATATATATATATGTGGCATTGTGGGTGGCGCAATGTGGCGGGTTACATCAGCTAACCACAACTTCATTAAACGCAGTCAGTTGTCGGTTATGGGGCCACAACAAGAGCTCTATATATGTGTGTGTGCGTAGCGGAAGTGTCAGCAGTGGACGCCATTAATTTAGCGGAAATAAACAAACAAAATCAACAAAGTAACAGTAAACCGCAAACTAAAGGCGGCTCGTTGAAGTGGAGCGTCGAGAGTTGGACTCTTCAATATATTGTGAGCCAAGAGTTGCTTGTACAGCGTACTCCTTTAGTCCTTCGAACAGGATACGCTTGAGTGCTGACTGCTTATAATTGGAGCATAAAGTGAAGCTGTAAGAAAAGCTCCGGCCGTAAAGGCGCAAAATGAGGCGAGCCAAGCCATAGCCGGAAGTGGATGTGAATGTGGCTGAGGCTGAGACTAAAGCTGAGCATGAAGCATCAGCCAAAGATACATTTACAAGTTGTTGGCTGCCTGGCCTCGTTTATTACAATCACAACGTACACACAGACACACACTTGAGAGTACAGAAAGACAGTGATATATCCTCACTCATGTGAGGCAATCTAAAGACCCGGTTATATATACAGTATATCCCGAGAATTCTCGCAAAAGCCTTTGCTGAAAGTAAAGCGTAGAGCTTATTTATTACCGAAAAAATACTAGAGTCTCGTACTCGCACTTGTGAAATGTGTGTACTCTTAAGTGTTGGGCCTCCAGGACTTCAATTGTCTGCCATGTCATGAATTTTAAGTGATTTTATTTGGTTTCAATCTGGGAATACTTTGATTTCTCTTTCAGTTTCAGTTAATTTCACCACTTTACATTTTTAATTAAGCATAAAATTTAATTATATTATGAATATAAAATCAACATATGCTTATTCTATATATGTTAATGAAAGTTGTATTAATTGGGGTAAATAAAATATTTAATATATTTGCGAATTAAAGCATTGATTATTTTTAATAAAATAATTGTATAATTAACCAATCAGATTTATATTTAAATAACTTAAACACTGTTTGGTATTAATTAATTTATTTAAATTAATTGCTGATTAAAAACTTTAAGAGTAATGCTTAGCTCAATTACTTTTAAGAATTTTCATTTTCTTATTTTCTTATTTTCATTACAATTAATAGTTGAACTGTCTGTCAATTATAACATGTTTTAAATTTCTAACAATCCCCACTAAAAACTGACTTAATTCTGATTAAATTGAACATACACATAACCTTTCCATTAAAAATAAATGGACTATACACAAACTGCAATGAAACCTTTGGAATAACAAAAAAATAAAACCACAAAAATATTTTTGTATATTTTGTGCAATTATGAATGGGAAGTTTTGTGTGTTGTCAGACCAAACAATTTGATGGCTTTGGCTATTACTTTTTGCCATAAATATTTATTAGATATTTGTGTTATTTTACTCAGAATATTAAACCAAAATGTGAGCGTGAACCATATAAGTAATCAGAAGGAAAAGTTTTGCGGTTAATCGATAACTGTCTGTCTGGATAATATACTCAATTTTAAGTGCAGTTGTGATTATTTATATTTACTTGATTAAATATTTATTCAAAATAAGATCCTTTATGCACTGTATTGTGGTGTGTATAGCACAAAATATATTATTGATATATTTTCATTAAAATAGACATTCTACTTTATAATAGCTCATATTTAATTATTTTCTCAGCTAGAGTATTAAATTTTCGGCAACCAAAGTTTGCTTTTACTTTATTGTTTTTACTTATAGCACTTATAAATATTTAAGTGCTTTCATAAATTAATTAAATCATATTATTGTATGTATAAATAAATATTCTTTACTTTCGAAATGTATTAGCAATCCCTACAACCTTTTTCGCTTTGTATTGAGCGAAATTGTCCTGCTTAATTAACCAAGCGTATCTCAAGATGCCATGGCACCCAAATCAACACCCAAAACAGCCGATTCAATAAACAAAAACCAAAGCGGGTCACTCAAATGAATATGGAAGGGTACCCAATTCATAAAAACCCCATTGAGGAAAAAAAAAAAGTAGAAAAGCCGAGCATCAAAAACTTTATGCTTACAGCAATAAAATTATGCATAAAGTGTGAGCAGGGTCAATAAATAAATTAACAAGCGGAGCCAAGCTGTGGCGAGTATTTAATTATTTGCAAATAAAGGCCAACAAAAACGAAAACTCTTCCAATTAACGCTGCGCTCTCTACCCAAAATAATCGCACTGCGAAGCCAACAAAGTAAGTTCCTGAAAAATGAGCAAAATCATAATGAATAAATGTCATACCGGAAGCGCCGGAAATCTGAGCAAGTTTCTCATAATGCTTAACATTTCCGTCAAAGTAACCGAAAAGTGGCGGCGGCCATTACCAGTGTGACCAGGGCAACGACAACAATGAGAACAAATGGTAGCCGGAGAGGGAGGTGAAGAAGTGGCTTAGGTTCTTCCAAGATATGGCTAACCTCTGAGGCTTTTAATGGAAAACATGCAGAGCAAAAGCTAAAAAGGGTGTTGACTTTGTTAATAAGTAAGTACTGTAGTAAGTTTGTCACAGTCACAGTCAAGGGATGCAAATAAGCCGCAAAAGCAAAAATAATGTCAAAGCAGAAAGAAAAAAAATCCTAGATATTTATCCTTCTTGCAGAAAGTCTTTTACACAAGCTTCAAAGTAAGAAAAGGTGTTTAGAGGATTTCAAAAAAAAGACGAATTTTTAAACTATAATTTTCATGACAACCTAAAACTAACATTTCTGTGATGTCCTTCTATTTTGACGCCAAACTCTCTTAGAAATATCCTCTCTATAAATCAGTCTGTTTAAACTAAGAACAGCTAACTATTAATTAAAATAAACTAACGTATTAAAGCCATAGCTAATGAGAAACTAAAATGCCAAACTTGACAAGATTTCAAGCAGTAAAAACAAAGCAACGACAGACACAAGGAAAAAAAAGGACATAAAAAGGAAAGATGATTAATTTACGCGCTCATTTGTCCTCATCGTCGTCAGCCACGTTGTCCTGCATAAGTCCTTTGTTTAAACAGTTTCTTTCACAAAAATAGACGAGACTTAATTTGATGAACTCTCTGAGTAGGTTCCATTGTATTTCCGGCTGTGGTTCATCAGCAATCCCAAAAGTTGCCATTTCCATTGCTGCAGATAATGATGTGGCTAAGCAACATCATCAGACGAAAAAACTTACAGTTTTAAGTGTTTATTTTATTTTATTTTATAGTTTATTGGCCTGAAGAATGAATATAAAATGGATGAGAGCTAAATGTTTATAGTCTGGGTGTGGCAGAAGCGTTAGTAAAATGATAAAAGTGTTTTTATTTCTACGAATAAATGCTGCTGGTGACCTTAAAGGCAACTGAAGTCCTTGAAAATGAATAGAAAGTTGAATAAAAACAAGCACCATTGCGATATTCAGCCTAAATCACAATGATATAAATAAATTCTTGTGTTTCCGACTACGATAAGTCATATATTTGAGTCTAAGAACCTTTGTTGCAGCCTAATTAGTAACTAGTTAGTTGAAAGGTAATTTCTGGAAAATTTTCGTTGTTTATTTACAGTATAAATCCCAAGAATCGATAGGAAATTATAGACAAAATTATTAGATAATATTCTTATATACTTGTAAAAAAAATGTTCTTTATTTAATGCATTTTTTTAAAGTCTTGCTTTAATCTTTAGACAAATCAATAGTTTAAATATTTTCCTAATAAAATTGTGTATTAGCCCCCAAACTATTTTCAGATATCTATAAATCCTCTTCCTTATTCCAATCACGTACTGGTCACATATGAGTGTATATGTAATTTGTTGCCTTTGCAGGCCAACATTTATGACATGAAATTTATTAATTGGCATGAATATATAGAAAATTTTAGATACAGATACTGATGTGCATATAAAATACCAAATAGCAGCTGCACAAAGCAAACAACCAATTTACAATCTCATACAAAAAAAAGGCCAACAAATCCAAGAGCTTTTGATATTTATATGCATTGCCACCTGCACACTAGATATGGTCAATATTGTTATAACTGTGACTGAGTCACTGTGACTGCCATATTTCTAAATAAACAGAAAAAAATTACATTACTCATATAAACAGTCACAATCCAGCCTTACTTCCCATGAGAATAAATTAAACTTATAGTCATTTCATTATCAGCTGGTAATTTTGATATTAAAATTATTACTTCAATATCAAATGTAACAGTTTCAGACTACGTGTCGATATTTAACATCAATTAATAATTATTCTTATATAAGTTATAACTAAAAGACTTTTATGAGAGTATAAGGAAAGCAATCACTGTTTTTTTTAAAGTAACAGTCACAGTTGTCACTGAAAATAGAAAATAACAACATTATCGTTCATCTCCAACACACAAACATTACTCAAACATGCACAGTAAAAAAAAATAGTTTAATATTAAAATAAAATAGTGCTAATCTTATACTTTAATTGCATTCAATTAAAAGTTACAAAAAGTTAAATTTTAATATAATTGATTTAAATACAAGCTGGAATTTATTTTAATTTAATTGTTGACCATTTTGGATTAAAGTTGACACCAAAATAAATAAAAAAATATAATTTTTTCTCACTTGCAATTATTTTCGCTAAATGCTAAATAGCAAAATGATAATGACCAACAAATCGTCTCTCATTGCAACACTTTTAATATTACAGTTAAACTAAAATGAGAGTGGAAAAAATTACTTATTCATTTGAATAATTTTAGTTTTCAAACTAAATTAAATTATGACCCTAGAGATTTCTCAATATATGTTTTATTTGCTGAGACTCTCGAGGCCATGTCACTTGGCAACTAGGCCCCTAAAAATCTCTTCATTAAGCTACAATTCTTATAGTTATTTATTTTATTTAAAAAGGGTACAATTTCAAAATTTTAAAGCAGTTCTATATACAAACCAAATTGGTTTTAAATATAAACTTTTATTTTTTACTGTGTGACTTTCGGAAAGTGTATTCTTTTGCCATTTTCTTTTTACACTCACCAGCAGTGTGTCAATGTGTTTGTAGTAAGTATGTGTGTGTGTGTGTGTGGCCATAACCATTACCTTGTATGCAGGTGCCTGCAGTAAATGTGGCTCATATGTGGCCTAGACATAAAATCTCGTACCCTCTTCTGGTTCCAAGCTCCGTACATAGCACGGTAATTGATTATCAAATTCAGCGCTGCATTTGCAGGCGGCGCCATTTTGCATAGCACCGCAGTGTCCGCACACAAAGTCATTCATAAATGTCCTGTACACACACACACACACACATACATACACACAACAAATAACATAGATACACACATGCTGCTGCTCCTGTTGAACTTCATGTGGAATCTTTTTTATGTTTCTTGTTTGCCATAAACTTTGGCCCCGACATTTTTGGCAAGCCGTTAGATCCTTTAGCAGCGCGGCAGTATGCTAAAGTATCAAGCATATTTTTAATGTGCAAAAATTGTAAAATTTGTGCTATGCCGCTTTGATTGCACTTGTTCAACATATTTTATCGTGCACTCAAGCCAAAGTTTTTTATATGCATTGCTTCAGGGTTAAGTTTAATGACTTTTTGCTTGCCATGACAATAGAGATTTAAAAAAAAATATATACACATTAAATATTTAATCTACTGTATATTTCTAAATGTTTTGGTTTTCAATCTATTAATATATTTATTTAACTTTAGTCATATTTCTTATTATTTTTTTTATTTATTAATTTTTTTATTTTATGTATATTTTCTTTAATATTCTATGCATTAAAAGGAAGGAAATTTGTTTGAAATAATAATATTGTCATTAAACAGAGAAATTTTAAAAATTGTGAAGAATGATAATAGTCATGAATTTATATTTTATATATTAGATTTATTATAATTCTTTAAAATTAAATGGGATTTATTATGTCGAATTATGTTTGCATAAACTGCAAAGACTATTGGCTATGTATATAGCACAAATCACTAAAAATAATGCTGCTATATCGGAAGTGAATTAAAGTAACTAAAATTATAAGAAATATGTTAAATAAATTTATGACATAATTAAAATTCACTAAAGTAAAAATACAACAATATTTAATAGCATAAATCTAAGCAAAATTTCTGCAATACATTTTATTGCTCAATTTTAAATATAAATTTGTTAAAAATGTACATAAATAAAACATGTTAATTGTAAATTCAGGAAAGTATGCTTTCGTACCGTTTTTCCATTTTCTCAAAGCTTACCTTAAAATTGTTATTTGTTAACTTTATAAAAATAAAGTACTTTCTATCCAATAAAAAGAAAAACCATTTGCAACTTTTATTCATGGCATGCAAAACAAAATTTATTGTCTCGCAACGAAAACAATCGCGAAGGCAGCTAATATTTTAGCTATTTTTATTGTTATCGATTCTAATTAATTAAAATGAAATTTTGGGCTGTGGTAGCAAATGAAACATTTTTGTAATGAATTGAAATTCAATTAAAATGCGACGTCAGTTAGCATTGCATTGTTGTTGTTTTAAGCTTATAGAAAAGGGTTGCGTTTTAGAGGAACGGCTTAAATATTTTACGTGTTTTGGTGTGTGCAACCTAATGACTCACACACACACACAAATATATATATATATATATACAAACAGTGCTGAAAAATCCATTAGGTTCAATTAAATTTATTCATCAATTAAAAACAAACAGAGCCAAACGACCAAGTTATATAAAAAGTAAACTTAAATTGATTACCAACGGAAACGGAAATGCGTGAGCGCCATTTAAACGACATTCGTACTGAACACCCCCGCTCACCGCGCTACAGTTTGCACAGTCTGACAGCTTAGTTAAAGTTAAGCCACAAGTCCTTTAAGCATAATAAATTCGGTTATGGCGCAAATTATTCAACGGAAACGCTTGAATGAATCAATTTGACAGCAGCGCCGCCGGCAGCGACCTTGTGCGAAACTGTACTCACAACTCGCAGCGTATCCTGCGAGTGATTTTATTTTATTTTATGCCACGCCCACAACTTTTGCCCACAATTGCATGAGATTGTGTTTGTCAATTAGTTATAAATCACGCGATTCTTGCCATGGAATTCTAACTAAAAATGAAATCGATATGTGTGTGAATCTGTTGGTATTTTTTTATGTGTAAGTAACGCTGTATATACAATGTTCATTCCTAAATATATGTATGTATAATATTGCTATACATTAGTAAGTAGTTATTCATTTATTGCGGCTTTAAGCTATGACCAAAGTGCGTATACACAATCTTTTTTAATTTTACTTCATTTTAAGCAGTTAAAAAAATGTTATCAAGGACGAACGTTGCAGTACACATTAATTTAAAGAAGAAGATGCTTATATCACTTGATCAGATAAGAGAATATATGTATGTCGAGTATAACACATAGATAGTTACCATTTATTACAATAAATAGTCAATTTAATGTCATTTCCTACACTGGCAACTAGCATTTTGCATACTAAATGCCGAAATAAAAATAAAAATAAATTGTCTATACAAGCATTTCGAGACCTCGTATAATTATTTATATACCTAATTTCCAGTCTCTTGTTTAGTTTTGATTTTTCGTATTTATTTCTGTGAACTTTTGTTATATAATTACCGTTGCTCTTTGTGTTTCTGTACAGTTAAAGGGGAAACTGGGCTAGTTATCTGAGCTTGTAGTGCCAACTGTTACAACTGTTTATGCTGGCGTTAGACAAACAAACAGAATAGTTACAGTATACACACACAAGTTGGAAATGACAAGGCCAACACTCTGACAGTAGACCAAAGGCATTTTACAGTTTTACAACTGAATGTGCAACTGCAACTAAAAGTGGACAGTTGCCGCAATTGTTGGCTGGCAACTTAAATACATTCCCCTAAAGTCATTTTTTTGGACACAATTTGGCTTCTTAGCTGGGAGAGCAGTAAATAGAGATTGTAACAGAATTAAAATAAAAAATTTGGTTTTACTATTCAATACATCCAATTTCTAATAATAATTTTAATTTATTAATTTTGGTATTAACTCTGTTTTTAAAATGCAATAAGCTAACGTGAAGTTAAATGAATAAATAGTTATGAAAAAATAGATAAGAAGTAGAAGGAAATACTCGGCTGGAAAGTTTATAAATAGCATAGGCATTTCATAGTTATTTAAAACTTACATTTTTTTTAATAATAATAACAATCACCATTTATTTTGCAATATCAAACAATCATACAAATTGGTTACAATCTATTTTTAGATAAATAAATCAGCCTATGCTCTGTAATGTGTGTTTTAAAATTGTATTAGAGAATACCAGTATTTTATAACCAAATAAAAAATTAATAAATTTAATCTAATTATTTTATTTATTAATTTAAAGTATTAAAAATATTTTTAATTATTGAGGCAACTATAATAAATAAAAATTGAGTGATATTTGGCACTTATATTAATGGATATTTATAATTTATTTCAAGTACAACAATTGCAGAATTTAATAAATTAACTTATATTCAGTGCAAATTAAATGTCCTTTTGTAAGAATATTTTTCATCTATCGCTATTATATTAATTGTAATCCTCCTTATTGCAATCCTTAGATATCACTTTGTCCACCACAATTGCAATAGATTATTTAAAAATGCAAATTTAAAGCAATTAAGTGTAAAATTCATTTAAGTTATGATCTTTGGACAATAAAGAAGTTTACCAACAATTTCAGCAATTAGAAAAATCAAACAGATTTGCCATTTTACTTGAATTAATTTGTATATAATTGGGTTTTAATGCCAAAATTTTTAGGGTCGAAAACCACTTAAAAGCAATCAACGCCCACAAGTGTCTAGAATGGTAATATTAAAAGTCTGATGGATGGTGTTTTTGGTCGTTATTGCGTGTTTATTATGTGTGTACTGTGGTCGCTTGCGTGTTTGTTAATGAATATTAAACTAATGACACGAAAGCACACTCACACGAGGGTTAATTGACAAAATCACGTATAATCATTAATTCTCAATAAATCTTAATGAAAGACTATTAATTGATCTTGTCTTTTGTAAGACATTTTCGAAAAAAAAAGAACTTTTTAAAGCAATATAAATATATTTTATATAATAGTTAATAAAAGTGGTGTCATTAGGTTTTTATGGTAAAAATCATATTTTTAATTATATTCCTAAAAATATATAATGCTATTAATTTTTTTAGATATTAATAAATTTTCGCCTTCTAGACACATTTAGTTTTATGGACAAAAACTATTTGGGCTGGGCGATGCATGTCATTAAATTATATTGAATGAATAAGCACAAATTTATGAGTTAAGGCCCGTTTATTTTGAACAAATATTAGTTTAATTCATATACACACCCACACACACACACACACACACACACACATTCAAAAGCAGCGTAATTGCAAATTGTTAATTGGAGGCTGTTAAAATTTTGACAACTGTCATAAACAGAACAAAACACAGATAAGAGCGGGAATAGTGTCCTCATCATGTGGTCACTTGAAAGTCAGGGAGGGAGAGGGTTGTCAGGACAATTGGGACGATTTTGTGACTGTCATGTCTCAAATTTTATAATGCACACCGCAAGACATAAAATGTATAAGCCAAAGTGTGAAGGACAAGTCAAGCATCTGGGCTTGTCAGATAAACCCACATGTTAACATATACATAACTGTATGTATGTATGTGCATAAGTATGTATGGTATTAATATATATATATATAGACAAGGACATTCACACGCAGCTGGTAAGCTTTGCGGTTCTTTCTTTTGTTGTATGTGTGTGGTTTGTACATCAAAAGTAACTCTGCACTCAGAAAAATAATAATTTTTAAAATACCGAAATCATGAGGATTTAACTATGTTATTAACAATTTTTTAATACAAATTTCTAAGCGATTTATTCTTAATTAAAGATAATTAAAGCTTGATAAACATTGAACCCAAATAAAAAATAGCACCTAAAAATATGCAACACTTTTCAGTATACTTTATTGTTCTTCTTTTTTTTTGTTTGTTTAGAATTTGCGTATTTATTTATTATTCACATGCAATCTGCTACAATTTCTTGCCAGATTAAACTAGTCAATAAATTCTTACAGATTTTCCAATTACCATTTTTCAATTTTCAAACCAATTCAAGATTGTTAAAGCATAATAAAAATTGAACCCAAATAAAAATAGCACCTAAAAGTATGCAATACTTTTTAGTATCATTTATATTTTCTTTATTTTTTTGTTTGTTTAGAATTTGCATATTTATTTATTATTCACAAGCGATCTGCTACCTTTTCTTGCTAGATTAAACTAGTCGTTAAATTCTTACAGATTTTCCAATTAATATTTTTAAATTTTCAACCCAATTTTTCCCCCAGTGCATACATTTATGTATGTATATATCTGTCTGTCTCAAATTGCTGCGTTGACAACTGACACGTTGTTTTGGCTTCAAAGTCTGTCTAAATGTGGCATATCATCATCATTATTACATATTTTGTTAGCTCTATATTGCGACTCATTTGTGAAAGTTTAGCTTTATTATCGCCTTTAATTACTTGGCCAGTTGGCCGGCCTGCAAGTTTAATGTAATTTTGGCATTTTAGTTGCTTGAATTTCAAAACCATTCAAGTTTTGTGGCAGTTGCTAGTAATTTTATTACAAGCCAGACGCTTCATAAATAATTAATGTCTGTAAAGTATGTAAACTGTGAGTAAACGAATGAGAAAACAAACTTAAACTTATGTGTACGAATATAGTAGTATTATTGTGTGAATATGCGTGTTTTGTTTATGGCCTGTAAATAAATTAAAGTGCCAGAGTGTAATTGTGTTTGCTTTACTTAGTTTACAAGTAGTATTCAGTAAGCGTATAATACTACATATATATGTACTATAACTGTGAGGTATATACAAAATTAAATACTATTTACATTGTACAACATATAGGGTCATTAAACTGCAGAGAGAAATTATCCTTTAAATGCTTAAATATAAATTAAATGAGAAATTGCTAATGAAAAAAATATTAAAATATTATGAATAAATTCTACAATTGAATTGGCAACTTAACACCATATTCAACGAAGCTACTTTACTGTAATTAAAGGAGAACTTACCTGAATTATCCTGCTCTAATAGTAATAAGTAGGACACATTGCAATGAACAAGGACTTAACCCAAATCATTAAACAGATTGAAGTATCGAGAGGCTTAATTCCCTGCAGCATTAAGGCTTATTGTTCTGGCAAAATGCATTCGATATCAAGGTGGGAAAATTGTAGACTAAAATTATAGGAAACATTGCTCTCCATGAAAATGGAAATGAATTCAAAATATGCCAAAGGACATTGCCACATTGATAAACAGTTGCTGCCGAGGCGTCAATTGGTGTCTAATAAACACATAATCAAGGTTCATTTGCTGCAGGACACTAAATTGCATTAGCACAAAGGACACCCGCAGGTTCAGGCTCCCTACAACTTACAAACTTGTCGACAAACACAAATACGTGTGCCCTTGGCCAATTCACCTTCAAACCCTGGCCAAATGCAAACCAAATCGGCGACAATTTAGTTTATAGCCAGTTACAAGTTAGGCCATATCTGTATCTGTATCTGTAGCTGTGTATTACAGTTGAACTCATGTCCTTAACAATAGAGACAACAATGGCCACAAGCTGTGCGATTGTAATGTATGTCCTTGTGCTTATAAGTAATTGAATATGGAAATGCATAGGTAATTAATTTATGGCATCATATTAAATGCAAGTGTGTACAGACATGCATTACCAATCGACTATAATAAATATATTTCCTACGGGTTTATATAAATCATCATTTACGGTTTTTTTCTTTTAATTTATTTAAAGAATTATTGTTTTTCGGCGTCTTTGAAAAATATCAGAAAATTTAGTCTTTATGGTTATCTAAAAATATTTGTCATTCTAGGCAATTTTTATAATTTATTTAGAAGCAGGGAATTTAAATCTTGTAACTGCTATTTATACATAACATCGAAAACTATTTTTTTAAGTTTATTTTTAAAGTCTTCTTTCTTTGAAAAATATAAAACCATTTTATTCTTTATGGTAATCTAATATTTGTCTTTCTCATAATTTATTTAAAAGCACAGAATTTGATATGTTGTGGTGGCTACTAAGATTACACAGGTAATATTTTTTAAATATTGAATATACTGATATATTTCTACAAAGATTTATTACCTTATACCTAATACCTTTTACTCAGTTTTAATGTGTACAAATGGGTGTAAAAATAACTGCGGAAAAACACAAAAGATGCAGAAGCAACTTAAGGATATTTCTGTGACATCTACAAATTGAAATTTAGTTGAAAGTATTTTTCGTAACATCTCTGTATATAATTCATTTACACATATAGAATGTCTAAATTGAAGTTCAAGTACATTAATCTCAAATAAGCGCCATGCCTGCCAATTTGATTTGAGGTGTTGCAATACAGAAGCTTTGACAATCGATTTTGATTAAACACATTCTTGTTATATAGTCGTCATTTAATGTATTACTGATTCGTGGTTTAAATGAATTTTAGTGCAACTACAATTGAAACTTTTGGCTTGAAGCGATTCACTAATTGAAACAAAGACAACGAAATGTAATGCAAATTTCTGAGGTTTATTAGTAAACGGAAAATGAAGTGCAGGTTTAAGTTGCTTTAGATTTTGTAATCAGCAGTAAATTAATTACATAAATTGCATTTAAATGTTGTACAATTTAATTATATTTATTCGGAATCACTTGAGAATCTTTGCATGCGTTTCACACCTTTGCTGGGTACATTTTGTGCACTCGGTTTTGGGATATAATCGATTTTTGATTTATTTTCTTTTGGCTGCTCTTTAGAGTCACTATCATCGCCGGATGTGAACTCATCCTCCTCACTCACATCCTCATACATGGGCGACTCAAAGCCCGTATTGAGATTAGTATTCGCAGAAGAATCAACCTTCTGAATGGTCTCCCGATCCTTTGGTCGTATTGAACCCTGCAAATCAATATCATCAGCCGTACAATGTCTCATGGGTATCACGGAGGGCTTCCGTTGGCTCTTCTGCTCCCGGCGCATTTCGATTTCCTCCTTACGCAACTGCTCCTGCCCCTCCTTGGCTTTGCGCTGACGCTCAATCGTTGGATTAGTATCGAGATCCATGAGCATCTTGGCGTAACTATTTTGCAGTTTAAATTGCGTAAGATTGCGCAATCCCTTAACCTGGTATTGGCCAAAATCCGACTTTAAGTGGGTTTGCAAAGTTAGTTTCTCCTTAATGGAACACTGCAGCCAATAGAAGCTATCCTTACGCGCATACAACTTATTCTGGCCATCGTCGACAGGGTGTCTTACAACATCAAATGCCTCGCCGCCCACATGAAAGGTTTCCGTGCCATCTGACCACTGCACAATCCGTGAATTAGATTCCTTATAAATCTTTCCTGTAGTTTGATCTTGAATCTGCCGCCAGCGCATAGTTACCTTAGCTCTGGCAATAATTTCCGCATTTGATACAGGATCATTTTGCAGGACATTCTGAAAAGTGTCTGCCTCATAGGGTGCAGGCTCTACGGGTATATAGTGGGGTATGTGCAAGTATCTTGGTTGATTTGAATGAAAATCGGTTTTAATTTCGGACAACCCAGTTTTAAAAACAACTTTCGACTTATTCTTGGAATCTTTGTTAGTATTACTCTTTGCATTAGTAGTTTCCAGCTGTTTGCTGACCATGGAGCTACTGCGGATGTTATTAATGCTAGAGAAGCGTTCTTTCGCTGAGTATTTAACTGAATCTTCAACTGGAACTGGGCCAGACATATCCCCTCTTACGGATAATGCTCTCAAAGGGGCACGACTTTCACAAGCTAACTGACTATCATAGCTAAAGTGTAAAATAAAATTAAATTTAAAGAAACACAATTATTTTTGAAAACATACCGATTGCCAGCTGACAAGCTCATTGACGACAACGGGCGAGGTTCACGCGGAGGCAAACTTAAATAAAAATAAAATAAATATTAGATTAAGAAGATTTTATTATTTTTGTAAACCTACCGATTGAGTGAGGACGAGGCCGGCCTAAATGCCGAACTACTGCAAGAGGCACGAGATTCACGAGGTTTTGTGCCATCATAGCTAAAATATAAATAATTATAAATATATATATATATATATATAAAGTCAAGGAAACGCAAATATCTTTGTTAACATACACATCGGTAACAGATCCACCAATTCTTCCAGACGCACTTTGAGGAGGCACAAAAGTTTCATTTATAGCTAGTGTAAGGAAATAGTTAAAATTAAAGCACATATACATATTATATTTATTATTATATATATATATTATTATATTATATTTATATTTAGCTTATTAATATTTACGTATATTTGTAGGCTTTTGATTTATAGTTTTGCGTGACATTTTTAATGATTATTGAATTGCTTTTTATATATTTTAATTTTTGATATTTATTTTATATGACGTCCGCACAAGCTATATGAATTAAAGTAAAAATATTTTCGTTTTGACAGTGACCTTACATTAAATTAAACAAATCAGGGTTGCATTGGGAAACTGGTTCAAAAATTCAATTGAACCCATAGATTTAAATTAAAAGTAATCCTGCTTAATATATAAATGAAAAAAGTGCTTAAAAGGTTCAGAAAGGTGGAAATTATTTAATTAAATAAATTATAATTACTGAAACAGATAGAATAAATTCATATTTTTGTAACGGGCATTGTTTCGGAACTATCGCAAATATTCATTGTTGCTCATTTGTTGCACGCAGGCAGCTTCTGTTCCAGAACTATCGGTAAACTCTTTGTTTCGATAAATTCTCCATTAAAAATTAACTTCCGATTTAAAACATAATTTTTATTGTCTATCGATACTATATATATCGAGAATATAGCTTTTTTTTAAATGCTAATAAATGGAGGGTTAGAAAATAAATATAAAAAAAGAGACAAAAAACAACAGTGTAATTAATTTTTAAATTAAATTAACAAAACAACAAAAAGAGTGTAATTAATTTTTTAATTAAATTAAAAACTGACATTTAATGTTTCCGTTGTGGTCTTGTTTAATCAGTGGGGTAAAATAAAGTTGGGTAATTATAACTAACATAAAACAATGCTGACACTAAAATATATATTATAAATATTAAAAACATATTGATCAGTATATACAACTGTTGTTTGTTTGTCTGTGGGAATATGTAATAAATTTGGTTGTTTTATTAAATGAAATATCCTTTTATTAATTTACTAAAAAAGGCAACAAACATTTCTGATTGCTTACAGAGTATTTCCTAATTGAATACCCGCAACTGTATAATTTGCAATTATTATTTATGCATCTGTACACGCACTTGTCATATATATCTGGCAGCAAACTGTATTTTTTATATTTTAATACTTTTATGAGTGGTCAATTAATTAAAACTCATTCAGCACCTGTGCATTGAACGCCAAAAAGATAATGTTTAAAGGTTGAATCTGAATATACACTTCGTTCTCTGAATGCTCAGTGCAAAGCTGACCAAATGAATTATTTGTATATTCCGTATACGCCAAGTGGGCAAAAGGCCATGCAAAATAAATATGCGTATGTGGTAATGAGGTTGCCATGGCAGTAAAGTAAAAACTTGATAGCTTCATATATTATTATTGGTTGCTAATTAACAGTTTTGCAAATTAAATGCACTTGTCGAAATGTTGACCGAATTACATGTTCAATTAAGTGTATACTACTGAGCCCAAGCTCTTTTTGTGTGCTACAAATCTACAAAGTAAATTCGCAGCTTCTTGAATTGATATTCTATTAATTGCTGTTTAAAATTTTATTTAGTTTATTATTAACTAGTAGCTTATAATCAAAGGTTTCAATGCCACAAATTTGGCCACTTAAAAAGGTTGTTTAAAATTATTATAAAACTATAAAATTTAATTATCAAAACTATTTGCCACAGAAATAAAATACTATTTTCATTTTGCCGTTTTTTGTAAATAATTTTATATTCTCATAATCCTGTCTTTTCTCATATTTATCCCAGTTTTTTAATTGGAAAGCAAATAAGGTAGAAAATACTTGAAACAACCTGCAATAAAAAACCAAGAATAATATCATTTTCATGGAAAACTAGTTCAAAAAAAAACAAAACAAAAAAACGCTTTTCACATCTGCACTCAAAAAATGTTAGCCAAGTTGATGGCACTCTAAGCCATTTAAAACAATTTCTACAATGTTTTGCAACATAATATAGAGTAGGAAAAGAAAAAGAAAACATGAAAATGAATTTGTGTATGTTCTACAGTATTTGTGTTTGTTTGTATGCTTTCAACATGGCTATTCAAGTTTGTTAAACATTAAAATTGGGCTGCAGTAGAAAACTGCTAACTAAACGTATACAGAAAGCCAAAAAAATATATATGTATATATTTGTATATTTGTATATTGCTATATAAACACACTCACATACACACAAGCGGACTGTCTTTAGCATGCCCAGAAGGCAGGAGTGTAAAGTAAACCCACAGTTAAAATAAATATTAAAATTTGTGCAATAAAATACTGAGCAATAAAATGAAAAAACCTGAACTTATTTTTGTATGTTTTCTTATAGAACATGTGCAGGATGTGGCAAGCGCCTTAAGTTGCGAGAGTAGAGAAATATTAAGTTTACATTCATTCGTGCTTCCAAGCACAATCTTATAGTCTATCCGTCTATCCGTCTGTCAGTGTGTTGAAAGCGCCCTGGGGTGGCAAGTTTATCACGCTCACCAAAATCTGCGGACGGAATCAGCCGGAAGTGATGGCAAAGCAAAGGAAGTACGCCGTAGCAAAGCGCAGCTGTAGTAATACAAGTATACAAGTATATATAGTATATATATATATGAGGTAATGAGCGGCTCTAAGGTTAGTATATGGCTAAGAGAGCAATGCCGGGGCGTTGTTGTAAAAATACGTTTAATATATCCGCATCGAGATTGCCACACACGGTATTTTTTTGCAAAGGAATCCATTTTTTTTTTCCCTCCCGCATAAAATGCAGCACTTTGCCTTTTGCATTTTTTTGGCATCGCAATTGTGTGGCAAGAATAACAACGGAACTCACAATGCAGCTACAAAGTGGCGCCACCTGCGACCACACATCTACACCTTCTTCACTTCTTCCTGTTGCCTTGGAATTCAATAAAATTCAAACCATGATTATAAGAAGAAGAAAAATAGATCAAAAGTTTTTATTCACATTGTAATATGACTGTAGAGTTTACATTCGCTGAATATTGTGCTATTGCAAACTAACTATTAATATAAGAGTATTTGATTGAATTTCCTTCTTCTTTTTTGTAGAATTCTATAAGTTTTTATTGCTAAAAAATTCATCTAAAAAGCTTTATGGGATTGTCAGATATAAAGGTTCAAAAACAAATAGCATAGTGTGTGCTAATCGGTTGTCGGGGATTATATAAACCTACTTTGTATATACATATTAATTGTTACAATATTAATATTAATTTCTGTTAATTATAATTATTGGTTTCCTCCATTTTTAATGACAAACTTTATAAAAAAAACAATTGAAATAAATTTATGTAAATACTTTCATCAAAAATAAATTAGCAAAACTATGCAAGAAAGCTCATTGTATTCAAATAATTGTCGGCAAGAGAATAAACAAATATATACTTAAATAGAAATTATATATATATTTCGTAGAAAATAGAAATACTTATAAAGAAATTATATATATATATATTTCATAAAAAATTTGTTTCTAAAGTAATCTAAATGGAGAACAATGCCTTCTAGGAAAGGATATGCCAGAATAAAGATATCCAGTACTCACTTGTTGCCTTTTGTATTGTTATTTCTATTGTTAAAAAGCGTCAGGATCAGTGAATGTTGTGGGGGAGGGTGAAGGGAAATGATTTTATGTTTAGCTCGAAGCGTTGTAACAGCGATAGCACAAATAGCAAACATGCAACAATAAAGTTTTATGATACACAGCAAACAGAAGGATAACTAGTCTCTTTGCAGTTGTTGTTGCAATAATTGTAACAGTTGTTGTTGTTTGTTTGTTGGTTGTTGTTGTTGTTGTTGTCAGTTGTTGTTGCATGCTGTTGCTGCACCTGACGTTGCGTTGAACTCATCTCCGTTTCTGCCATGCCATCGTTGCTGCCGGCCATTTCCGTCAGCGAGCGCACTAAGTGCCACACACAGACACAGACACACACACACACATATACATATATATATATACACTCACAACACAGATGCAGACGCATTTCGAATGCAAACTTTGCAGTTAATGTTGCAACTGTGGCGTGTTTGCAAAGTGTTGAAATTGAAATTATACCTTTGGGGTTGCTTGCAGCTGTTGTTGCGGCTGTTGCTGTTGCTGTTGTCGCCGTTGTTGCTGCCAATGCATAAAATGCATTAAAGTGAAGTTGCACCAATGTCTGGATATTGTTTCTGTTGTTGCTGCTATTGGTGGCAGGTTATTGTTTACAAATACTGCAGCTGCTTGGCCACAATACCACGGACAATAACACAAAGTCGCCGTCAAATAAATTTATTTCACCTGAGTTATTGAATATTTTATGTGCACATTTGGAGCGAGTAGTAAATAAATTCCAGCAAAAATTTGCTAAAATGGGTTTTTCAAAATTTCAAAAATATTTTAATCATAATTAAAAGCTTCCTTATATTCCTTTTAAAACAGCAAAAGTCGTTTGGAAATTATAAGCGTACATTTGTGTAACGAACAGCGCCTAAGAATATGCAACACTTTACATATCCTTTTAGAGAGGTATCATAATTTCTTATTTTTGTAAAATTGGCAAACTTGTTTAGATATTCTCAGATTATAAATAGAGAATCAGCATTACTTTTTTCATACTATTAATTTGAAATAATAAATAATAAAATAAGATGTGTTGTTCATAATTTTGTAACTCTTATTTCAGCGCATAAATTAACATTGAACAAAAATAATTTACTTTTTTTTTAACCCTAGGAATATAGTAAAATGATCCGGCTTTTGCTTATATTCATAAATATGTACTGCAACAAAAATAATCATTTATATATATCAAGTTTCACTGAGAGACTCCTATGCATTAATAAAATAAAGATAAATATGCCTAAATCGAACATAAATTAAGGCTGATCTAGAATATATAAAACTCCAATATTTATTGAGTTAGAGACATAGCCTTTAATATTTAAATTATTTTACCCACAGCAAATCTTTGAAATCTACAATTTTGCGTCATTGTTAATTTCTACAATCATCTAATATAATCCCTTAATCAGTGCTGGATTTCCAAAGACAATTAGCAAAGACATTGAAATGGGGATTGGACAATGGTAATGGCAGCCTAACACATGCTCCATTTATGCAAACTTTAATCATCTGGCAACGCCTGAGAGCCATTGGGGAACCACATGCTGTTAACAGATGTACTTAATTACTTGGAAATATACTCAACCCAATATATAATTCCTCCATTGACGAAGTGCTTAGTTCCCCATTGGTGTCATTTACCTTGCCAGCCACCGGAAAAAAAAAAACAACGCAACGCAAAAATCGGAGCCTGGGGAATACTCTGACATACTTGTACTTTTATTTCAACAGGCTCACGTTGACAATATACTTTCCCATTTAATATAACCATCTATATAGCGCTCATATTCTGTAGTTTATGTGGCAAAGCAACGGGTGGGATATAGGACTCCCTATTTGGAGAAAATGTCGCATATGCGGCGCATGGAATTGAGGTGAACATATCCCAGCGCTAAAAGGCAAACAAAGGGAAATCAATCTTTGTATGTACTTTTGGCATATGTATTAGTAACCTACACACACACACACACTAATACAGTTACGTCGCTTTTTGAAATTATGAATTTGAGTGTGAACTGTGTGTGTGTGTGTAGATAGGCTGGGAAAGTCTTTTGGAATATTTGCATTCCTTTGTGGACTTTTTCCATATGATTTATGACCTAAATTATACTAGGTGCACACACCAACCATAAATATATATATATCTAGATTTGTATATATCTACACACATATGCTTTAAGCGCCTTGGGTGTTACACTTTTTGTTTTATGAGTTAGTTAATAAGTAGGCGTGGCAGATGCCACAATTTTTATCACATAAATTTATACGTATTTGTATGTCCTGTATTTAAATTTATAGTAAGTTAATTCATTTAATATTTAATTAATATATTATTTCATATTTAATTCTTTCAGAAAATCTAATTATTTCTTAATAAAAAATGACTTCCACTTTATATAAAAAAGTGCCACAAAATATAATGTAAATATGCATTATTTAAAATTAAAGTTGTTCAGAAAATCTAATAATTTCATTATTAAAAATTACATATTTTTTAAATAAAAAAGTACCACAAAAAAATCAGCTCAAATCGAATCAGGATAACTTGACAGACAAATGGAAATCGATATATATATATAAAACTGCTTAATCCAACTGACTAACCGATATTACAATATTAATATATTAAATAGGGAAGTGTGCAGCTTGCCAGGATTGTAACTCCTCGTACAATATAGAATGTTTCCACCAACAAAAATATATCTACAAAAAGGTTAAAGCTAGGAACATGCAATTTATGCTGTAGCTTTCTATTATTTTGTACGCTGTCACTCTGAAAAAAATTGTAACAAAAATATACCAGGAAGTATATAAAAAATGCATTTAAAAATTGTATAAAAATCTCAGCTGGAACATGCCCGATGGCTCAGCAGGTTACATTGTAAAATATGATTAGATTTTTTTTTCAGAGAGAGCGTAGCAACGTCCGCCGGCAAAGCTAGTCTGTTATATTTTCAATATTCGCTGCAATTCTAACATAATGAAGCTGAACACTAAAACCACAAAGATACGCTCACAGTGTTATTGTTATTAAAAATTTGTTAAAAGTTATAAAAATTTAATTCAAGAAGAAAAATAAAACTTTTTTATTTTCTAACACATTTTATGGACCAGCTTTTACTTACTGTTGTTACCAACTAAGCGACAAATAGTCTAAAAAATATATAATAAAGCAAAGAAATAATTAAATGCAGATTGAACCGCTTTAATCAATGACCTCCCTAGAAAATCAATGCAAATTACTGCAATCAGCGTATTTAGTCAAGAGATTAGTAAAATCCACAATGTAATCGACAAATGCTGATGCAGTTATACGGCTAATCCAATTCAATACGGCAAATCGCCGAGCATATAAAGCCCGGGCAGTGCGTTCACTGATTTTGTCTTGGCCAACGACCGGACCAGCAAAGTGTTCTATTCTTGTTGTTGGTTCGGCTATGGAGTATAACATAAGTGGTATAGGGAATGTATCGACGGTGTTGCGACCGGAGCCACGGCTCTCGGCCGATGCCAGGCTATTGGGCTGGAATGTGCCACCGGAGGAGCTGCGTCACATACCCGAGCATTGGCTGACGTATCCGGAGCCGCCAGAATCGATGAACTATCTGCTGGGCACACTCTATATATTCTTCACGTTTATGTCGCTGATTGGCAATGGTCTGGTTATTTGGGTCTTCTCGGCTGCCAAGTCGCTGCGTACACCCTCCAATATATTGGTCATCAATCTGGCCATTTGTGACTTTCTAATGATGTGCAAGACGCCCATATTCATCTACAATAGCTTCAATCAGGGCTATGCACTGGGTAATCTGGGCTGCCAGATCTATGGCATAATTGGATCCTATACGGGCATTGGAGCAGGTGCCACAAATGCCTTCATTGCCTACGATCGGTATAATGTGATTACTCGACCCATGGAGGGCAAGATGACGCATGGCAAGGCCATAGCCATGATTATCTTTATATATATGTATGCAACACCCTTTGTGGTAGCCTGCTATACGGAGACATGGGGTCGCTTTGTGCCGGAGGGTTATTTGACATCCTGCACGTTTGACTATTTGACGGATAACTTTGATACGCGCATGTTTGTGGGCACAATATTCTTCTTCAGCTTCGTCTGTCCCACCACCATGATCCTGTACTACTATAGCCAGATTGTGGGGCATGTGTTCAGTCACGAGAAGGCGCTACGTGATCAGGCCAAAAAGATGAATGTCGAATCGTTGCGCTCCAATGTGGACAAGAGCAAGGAGACGGCCGAGATACGTATTGCCAAGGCGGCCATTACAATATGTTTCCTGTTCTTTGTATCCTGGACACCATACGGCGTCATGTCACTGATTGGCGCCTTCGGGGATAAGAGTCTGCTGACTCCGGGTGCCACAATGATACCGGCCTGCACCTGCAAAATGGTGGCATGCATAGATCCATTTGTATATGCCATCAGTCATCCCAGATACCGCATGGAGTTGCAAAAACGTTGTCCCTGGCTGGCCATAAGTGAGAAAAACCCCGAATCCACATCTGTGGCATCCACATCCACCACACAGGAACAACAACAAACAACAGCGGCGTAGTATTTCTAAAAGAAAATGCTCTGAAAATGGAAAATGAAAATGGAAAATGATCCGAATTTAACTTGAAACGTAATACAAAATGCCAGGCAACTTTTATAATAACAAAAACTCAACGAAAGAAAAGTAAAAAAATAAGAAAAAACCAAAAAAAAATAAACGTAATGCGAGTTATACTCGTTATACTATATTATAATTATAATTTGTAGACTTTCTATTTTTTTTTTTTGTGTATTATCTAAGGAAATAAATATATAATTAATGCAAGCAATGAAATACAAGTAAAAACTAAATTTTTTTATTTATTTGGATTTGGGTTTTTGAAGGATATCAAGTATTTTTTTAAAAAATTAATTGATTTTAATTCTTTGAGTCGAAGAACCCAGCAGTCAGTGCTCGCTTTAATATTATATTTAGTATTTAATACTAGATCTAATATAATAAAATATATAATATAAAAAAATAATTATTATTTTAATTGATTATTATATAATAATTATAACGAAAAAATTTTTTTCGACTTTTCCTCTTAACTTAATAAAGTATATGTATGAATAATAACAAAAAAAAAGTTAAATTTTGTTACCTAGTGTTATTAATTGATTTTAACTTTAAAACGTGTTAATTTGCCTGGACAAAAAATCTGAACATGTTTAAAACTAAAACAATTGATTTTATTTTAAAATTAAAGTAAAGAAAAGAAAAGTTTAAATTCTCATTCGTATAAGTAGCTAAAAAAAAAAAAAGAATTACGCTAAAAAAAGCGCTAACAGAAACTGAGTTATTATTTTTTTTATAATTATTTTTTTTTGTTAATTATTCCGGCATTTAAGCGATTTATAAATGCACGAATATTTATAAAAAAAAAATAATAGCTCAGTTTCTGTTAGCGCTTTTTTTAGCGTATTTCTGGAGAATAAACTGTTCCAAACTAAGCAATATAAAATATATTCTAAAGCAAATTACAGTGTGTGTCAATTGAATATTTTAATACGCAATATTGCAATAAAGACTTTAATTTAATACTTTTTATATATTGAGTAAAAGTAACATGCGTAATTAAGCACATTAACTCTATATTTATCTACAGAAAAAACAAAAACTAATTCCTTACTTAAGCTAAACTAAACAAAAGTAAAGCTAATCTAGCAAAGAAACTAACTAAATACTTAAAATACACAAATGCATAAAATGTTGTGCTAGTTTCTGCAGAGCGCAACAATGCTGCATAGAATCCACAAGAACGCAATCCACATCCAGTTTTCTCGTGAGCGCAAAGCTCAGCGTACTGGAATGCGCGTGCGCAGTGGCACCATAGGAACGCAATGGGTTTGAAACAAATGTGGAATACAACATGTGTGGGGAGCCTCTGTGGCTTAAAAAGGCAAAAGCAAGCCCTTTTTTTTTAATCATAACTTGACATCCACTCACTGATAACAGAGCGAAAAGTTACACTTACGCTCCACATATAAATCACATGTTTTACATGCCCAGTTCTCTTTCAATGTAGTGTACTCGGAGGTCCATACACACAATCCAAAATCCACAAGTTTTTTATGTGGATAATATGTATATGTAGGTATGTGCAGTCCTCGCAGTAACAAGCCAGCGCACAAGACACTAAGATTTACTTACACAGCTTCCACAGTTATAATATTCTTTTATGGGGTATTGCACATTTGTTGTAAATTATTGAAGGAGGTTTATCCGAGCACCTGAAGTATTATAATACCCAATGTGAGAGTATGGCTTATTGAAAATTATTATTAACTCCTAATTGATTTTAGAAGCCAAAATTATTTTCCTAAAAAAAAAAAAAAAAAAATAAATAATATTAAAATATTGTGAAACCTGCCTGCCTTATATACTACCGAGTTAAACCATTTGGGAACTATAGAGGTATACAGTTGTGCAAAGCCACAGCGCCTGCAAGTATGCAATAGTTTTTATACTTTGTGGTGTATTATAACATTTTTCTATTACTTTTTTTTTATTTATTTATTGTTTTATTATAACTTTTTTTTATTATTGTTTTTGTATTTATTTATTGTTTAAAACAGTTTGCACATAAGACTACAAAAAAAGGCTATAATCTTTATTAAATTAAAAAACCATGCCTAATCTCTTAATATACTAGATTAAGCTAAATATTATAATTTTTTAATATGGTAAAATTGGAATTTTCATATTTTTATTATTCTCAGAATATAAAACCACGATATTTTTTTTTAATTTTTGAATATTTTTAATTACTGTAATATTATAATCAATCGATCTTAATAATATTATAATAAATCGATCATATTTTATTTTATATTTTTTTCAATTAATTAATTTTAAGTTTTAGTAATTTTTTAAATAATTGAGAAAAATATAAAATAAAATATGATCGATTTATTATAATATTATAAAAGATCAATTAATTATAATAATACAGTAATTAAAAATATTCAAAAATTAAAAAAAGTATCCTGGTCACTATTAATTAATATTATATATTACTAAAATATAAAGTTAATTAATTGAGAACAAAATAAAATTAAATAAAATCGATTGTTCCTCTTCTTGAAACCTTATTTTTTCTATTTATTTAAATTAAATTGTTGCATGCAAATATTTGTGACAGATTCATAGATTAACCAAACTTAACAATTACGAGTCTATTTTTATATGCTTTATATATATTTTTCTAGCGAAATTTTGTTGTAGAAACAATAAGTTTTTGTGTAAAAAAAAAAACTTTTCTGCAATTGTAAATTATACTCGAATCTTTAGCAAAACTTTTCAGCAAGGGTATACTATATCTTCGGCACTTCGGGGTATTGTTTTTTTTATTTTTGTGTTTAGGTTTGCCAAAGTGTTGCGCCGAGTGTTTGTATGGCGCCCCATTGTTTTTGTTTTTTCTATTTTCTTTTTCTTTTCCTAGTTTCTATTTTGATTCTTTGGCCTGGCCAGCCATTGCCTGGCGGCTAAGAGTCATTGCCAGTGCCTTTTCCTGCGTTTCTTTTTTTTCAGTCTAACCTAAAACCGCACGACAGTGGCGGGGAGAAGTGCAAGGCAGCGAGTGGGGGGGCAGACCATAAACCAAAATTGTCCGCAGTCCGTGGCAGTGGCAAAAAAGTAAAAACGAAGCAAAATTAATGAAAATCAGCCAAACACACAGACACACATACAGATATAGAAGAAAACACAAAGAGAGACAATTAAAATGGCAGCCACAAACGTCCTTGCGGTGCATGCCAACTGAGTGACTGTCGTCAGGATGGCGTAGCAGTCCTGCCACATTTGTCTTCCACGAATTTCACTTTCGCACTCATTAATTAAGATAATTAGGCCTTTTCGACGCCTTCAAAAGTTCAACGTTCAAAGTGGCAGCCCACAAACGAAAGGACTCGCTCGACGGACGACGCGACGTTGACGCAACGCATTTAGTGACAGCTCAAAGGGGGCAGCGTTTGTAATACTCTCCTGGACCTGCAATTTGCACTGCTTGCGTGGGCACTTGAATCCTTTAATGAGTGGCTTTGCCTCACGGTTGATGTTCTTAAGTCTGATTGGGGCACATGCCACTCGAACACTCACATATACTTACTACAAACTACTCTCGCACCAAACTCAAGCGGTTCTGACTTGCGTGTGGTATGCCACAGCCCCCAGGACCTTACTTATTTATTTATTTATTTACGATGGTGTACGAGTAAGGACCACAAATGGCACAGCAGCCATAACTTGAAGATTTTGTATATATACGGTGTAATCGGCAAGCCTTACATATATTTCGAATACTGTATAACTTTTGAAGGGGATATTAAAATATGACAGAAATATGTTTATACTCTAAAAAAAGAGTCCTTTGGGAACTATAGAAAAGGCAAAAGTGGCCAGAGTTGGGAGAAAGTCACACATTTTATGAAATACTCCTGAATATATTGAATATTTTTAAGAACTCTCTTTTTTCTATTGAGATTTTGTTTGTGTTTATTTGTAAAAATTGCACTGCTTGAGCCATATATCCTGTGTATGTATGTATTTAAGAGTTTCGAGATTTAGAAGGAGCGTTGAAGCTAGCTGGCAATCGAGTATGCTCAACCTAAGCACTCTTATTTATTTATTCTTGTTTAGTAAATAAAAATTTAAAAACAAAGTCTTAAACATTATAGTTCACTAGAGTTGAATTTAAAAGCAATGTTTATTTTAAGTGTAGAATATATTCAAATAAATTTTTTAAATTATACTTTATACATTGAGCAGCAAAACTGTCTTTTTAAATATTTAAACACATATTCATAATTGCCATTTTTTTTTAATTCATTAAAGTAGTGTTTGATTGATAAAAGTATCTTTTAATACAATAACTATTTATTTGTGTTTTTTTAATTTAATACAATTAAAACAATAATTCCAAATTTCTCAAAAATGTTTATTTTTTTTGGCTTAACTTATGTTTTAAGTATATAATCATTTGTTTGTGTGTCTTCAAATTATTTATAAACATTTTAATTGGTTCTAATTCATAACAAATACTATTTTATTCATACGTAAATATTTAAAAAAAAAACTTAATTGATTATAATTCATAATTATTACTATTATATTCATACGTAAATACTTAAAAAAAAACTTTTTTTTTAATGTAAAAAATATTATATTTAAATTTAATTTGCAATCAAACTTAGCCGCATAACTATGATTTAATTCATCGGCAAAGGAGCAAACAAATATAATTATTTTTTTCAAATTCTTTTAATTTAAATATACTTTTTATTATACCGATTTAAAATATATGGAAAAGACACACATTATTACATTTTTACATAGAAAGTTCGTCTATAATTATTTATCCACATCAACAATATGATCTGCCAATTAAACAATTATAAAACACAAACAAATTTGCACTTAATTGCTAGGTATATATAGCAAAATTTAAATCTAGTTGTGTACACTGTAATAAACTATGTATGTACTTTTGCAGCCCATTGTAGTTTCTACTAAATACCATCTCGCTTTCTCGCTCGCTCGGTCATTAAAATGTCTATGCTGTAAGGTCCCAAATAATGTCCTGCATAGGACTAATCATCTTCTGGTTCTGTGGCAATATTTTGGCATTTTCAGCTCTGAGCGTACATATACGAATATTGCGTATACGCCCGCTAGTCCCTCGTTAATTACAATGTTTGCCATTTTGGCTGTCAATTTGCATTTAAATTACAAAATTTAAACGATATTTCTTTTTTCCTATTGCTGTTGTCGTCCTGTTGCTTTACGACCAGCTCGAGCTTCAGAGTTAGAGCTGGGTGCAGCGCATTTGTCATAGCTGAGGCTGAGGTAGTACGACAAGTCTCATAAAATAGCTATATAGACACTCTGGCGTATGTCAATTTTAAACAGACATAACCCAAGCTTTTGTTTATCCTGGCACTTGTGTCTGGCTGGCTAAATCTCAATGAGCATGGCCAGGGACGTAAAATGTATTTTCGGCTAATTTTGTTGCAAATTTCTCGACTGTAAAAATGGGCCATGGCCCATGCCTCCTGGCTGACCTCGAACTTTTGCTCTCTGACGCGAACGCGAGATGCTTGGGCGCTTGTTTGCCGTTTAATTAAAGAGTCGACTCGCCTCCACTTCCCCCTCGACCAGGCACCTTATCTGCCCCATCCTGTGCGTGTTGACCTTATTATGTTAACTTTGTGTGTGCAGTGCATAAACTGTGATAAAAATCGCATATTCTACGCAGCGTTGCCTGCCCCCTTTTTAAATGTCTATAATTTATGTTAGCCGTTAAACTCGCTGACTGCGCTCAGAGTTTTAGCTTGGCTTGGCTTTTACTTTTTGCTTTTTGCCTTTTTTGCTTACAACAATTTGATGGCATATAATTATTAGTTCGTATAATTTATGACTTCATTTTAGCTCACAAAGTTGTGCCAATCCTGTGTGTCATGTCCTGTGCAACCCAAGTGCTGCATACTTATTCTTCTTCTTGTTGCCGCTCTACTGATTTATAACTAATATATAGTTGGCATTTTTTATGAGCTATCAAAAGTGCAGCTGCTTGGCAATTTTAATAAACATGGAAAATGTATTACGGGACTTAACAAAATGTTGTTTCAAAATTTAAAGTTAACAATTTTGTATAACTTTTAAATTAAATCATTTATGTTTTATGTGCTAAAATTTATCAGTTTAACAAATGGCTTAAATAAATATGCAAATTCAACAAATTTCGAAAAAATTATTCTTGTTTTGGAGTAATATTTATACTTAATCAATTATGGTTTAGCATTTTGTAGAATTTCAGGCTGTTGTATCATTTAATAGGCAATAGGAAATTAAATTGATTACAAAATAGATTTCAAGATTATAATAAGATAATTCTAGAATTATAAGTTTACCCAATAGATTAAAGTTAATTTTTATGATTGCTTGCGATTGTTAAATTGTTGTTATATTAAACAAAAAAACAAAAGGATTATATATTTTATCGTATTTTTAAAATTTAACAAAAATAAATAGTAAAAATAAAAATAAAAAAAATAAAAAAAATAAAAATTATAAATTTTAGAGTATTTTTAAAATGTAACAAAAATAATTTCGCTAAAAATGTTGCAAAATTTATAAAGTAGTTTTAAACAATGGTATCAAATATTCCATAGTATTATTTTTACTGTAAAATCGCAGCTTTAAAAACAAAATCTATATTTATGCAAAGCACTTAAGCACATTTCGAAATACTGAAATTTTATCTCAAAATAAAAGTTTATATTTTAATCAAGTTTTTTTTTAATAAATATAAACGAATAAACTGACTTATAACATAAATAATTCAAAGTTCCATAAATGTGTAGCACTTTAATGCAAACTTTTTGTGTTCGAGATCATATTTAATTGAAAAGTATGCCCAAAAGTGTTAAAAATATTTACACAAAATTTTCACTAGTTTTCAAGTTGATTATGCAAGTATTTTGCATAAATTGCTCACCCGCATGCAAATAATTGCGTCAAAGTTTGCCAGGACACACGACCTCCTGCCATCCTGGTGTCCTGCTCATTTCTGTCCCAAACTGACATCAACTGCATTGCGGTTCGGGGCATGTCAAAAAAAAAGAAAAAAAAAACTATTGGCTTGAGAATTTGTATTTGTATTTGTTGTTAGTTTTTTGTGTGTCAACATAACAATAGGCCAAAGTGTTGGCCTGTCTAAGCCAGTTACTTGGCAGGCGGCCAACAATTGTGCGGCCAACACACACATAAATACAGCTATTTCTCTTGGCTTGCCAACTAAGTCAAATACAAAAGAGCAGCTAAGTAAAGTTGAATTATTTGAATCGCATTCTTACAACTTATAAAAAATTCTACTTGAATGTAAAGAAAATTTTGTAGATTTTTTATATCGCATTAAGTTGAAGTTTAGGCTGAGGCATTTCTAATTAATTTTGACCTAAAGCTAAAATTATATTAGTTTTTTACGCCAGTACTTAATACTGTTTAAGTTATTTAGAAAGTGTTTTTAGAAATATATTAAAAAAATAATAAATTCAATAAATTAGTGCTGTAGATTGCAATCGTTTGAAAGCCAAAAAATTGTTCAAATTTAATAACAAATAAATTTAATTAAATTTATGTAAATATTTTAGATTTCTCATTGCTTGCTTAACCTGAAATTATTATTTAAAATTTTTTTAAATGTTTCCTAACAAATTCATATTGATTTGTTTGCTGATTACAATTATATCATTAATATAATATGAAAAATTTAATCGTTTAGTTCCAAATGTTTAGAAAATAGCATATATAAAATATTCAACATTTTCGAATTATAATATAAACTAATATTTCTAAGAAAAAAATCTCTAAAATGTAATTATTTTTTTTTCAAATAATATGACACATTTTAAAGCTTTTTTTTAATTATTACAAATTTAAATAAGACAAAATATTCCAATGAAACATTCTACTAAGTTACCTACAGTTTCAATATATTTATTCATAAATTTATGTATGTCGAACGTGCTTATTATGTATTCAATGATTTTTGACAAACAAATGCTATTCATTTTATGTCTGATTGAAACAGAAGTTTGTGTCATTTTTGATTTAAAGCCGCTTGGGGGCAAGTTTTCGGCATAACAAATCAATTTCATATTAGCCTCACAAATTTTTATGTCTTTCGTCGAGTTTTTATGTGTTCCCAAGCAAGAAGACAAAGTTTTTTGTGCCGTTTTCTTGAGTGCAAACTACAGAAGGAGGCTTTGATCTACAAATAAATTTGAAAATTGCAATGCACAGAAAATTGAAAAGTGCTCTAGGGCAATTTCCCAGGCAAACAAAAACAAAAACAGAAAAGAATAAAGTTTGTAATAAAAGTTTTGTGAAGTTCTCTTTCTCTGATCATCAAATAGGTATAACAACTTGAACTTGAAATCGAAATGACTTATGTAAAATATGACGAATAAAATAAAACTTGTTCGAAACTGAAAGAAGCCTTGATGTTTGCCTAATGCATCTGCCAACATTGTCAACTGAAACTCAACTCGAAGGATTGCTAACTGCCAACTGCTAACAAGCAGCAAATGGCAGCTACTACTACGACTACTACTACTCGTTGTACAAGTTGAGCTCGTAAAACTGCCGCCCAAGGACAACTTTTAACAACGTCAGGCAAGGCTGGGAGCTGGGCTGTGTGCCTAACAAACTGCCAGCAAACGGGGGCGGAGAATATCCTGAGGGGTGGAGTTCGTAGAGCCATTTGATTTTCACGAGCATCGCTAACGAGTTGCACTTGCAGTTGTGCAGCCACTGAAAAAACTTTGTTGAAATAAACACAACGTGGCGTATGAGCGATATATATGCACCTAAAGAGGCAATCAACCTGCCATATGTACAACGCTGCGTATGCGTCACTTTGAACGGTCTGAAACTAGTAAAGATTAAAACTAGAAATAAGCGTTTATTCTTCTTTAAAAAAAATTGAAGGAATTATTGTCTATATCTATTAAATGTATTTCAGTAAGTTATGTCTATATTTAAAATTTGAGTCTCAGAGAATAAATAAATTGCAATATAAACATTTTTTAAATTGCATAAATACAAAAATATTAGATAATGAGAAAATTGTAAGATAAAAATTTTTTTCAATTGTTCTAATAGAATCAAACTTAAAATCTATAGTCTGAATAAATATTAGCTGTAATTAGAAACACTAAATGTGAATGTAAAAATACATAAAATATATTTTATATTTTGTATATTTAAATTTATTTATTTTAATTTATATATTTTAAATTGCATAAATACGAAATTATTAGAGAATTAGCAAATTGCAATATAAATACTTTTTTAAATTGTTTGTTTACTCTCCGAGCATCAAATTTTATATTTATATTCAGAATAATTATAATTGTAACTAGAAGCAATAAATATGAATGCAAAATACACGAAATATATTTTATATTATATATATTTTAATTTATATATTTTAAATTGCATAAATATAAAAATATTGAAGAATAAACGAATTGCAATATAAATATTTGTTTAATTATTTGTTTGTTCGAATAGGATCAAAATTAAAATTTATTGTCATAATATTTGTAACTAAAATCTCTAAATCTGAATCTAAAAATGCACAAAATAGCTTTAAACTATTGTCAAAATTTCAACATACTCGTAATACACACAAAATGCAAATATTAATATTTATTTAATATTTTGATGCATTAATATTTATTTATTTATTTATTCTAGCAGACAATCAGTGCCAGACAAGCAAACGTTGTAATATTTCTTAAATGTAATAAAAGCATAGAAAAAGCTTAATGAAATTACTTAATTTTCAAATATTTTTGAAATAGCACAACACCTAAAAAAAAACTTATTATTTAGCCATTTATTTTTTACAAATTTCTAATCAAGCTCTTTAGCCTTTTGGCACTTTTTGGCACAACAGTGGGCTTTGTAAAAATATTTTTAAATTAATTTTTAGCTTAACTGGGCTATCAGCAGGCCTCATATAAGCTATGGTAATTGTAGTAATCAAATTGTAGTAAATATAGGCTTATTGGGGTGGTTTAGACATGGCAAACCAGTGTAAATAAAATATCCTAAATATGTTAGAGCATTTTGCTTAACCAATATACTCCTTCTGCCTTTCAAAACAGAGCATTAAAATTAAAATCAATACACTGCATTCCATTGAATCTGAAGCCATTTTTGCACTAAGACGATAAAAGACTAGCCAAAGCCAAAAACTCTAAAAATGCAAAAGGCAAATTTAATGCCTGCATAACAAGCAAACTAACACACACACACATGACACACTCTACACACACACACTCCACACACACACACACACATCCACTATTAATGCTGGCAAGTGTTCCCACGTCAAGTAACAAGTAAAAACCATATATTTTTATGTGTCTATGTATAATATAATAATTTGCATATATCCTAGAAAATCAAGTCAAGTCTTCTCATCATCAAATCCAGCTGCATCTTAGCCAAGTTCTGGTTAGCTACAGGATCTGTTTGCCAGGAAGTGAAGCCACTGTCGAAGTCAGAGTCACAAACAGATTCAGATTTTGTCGCACTGGCGACATGTTTTTGGATGAAAAATAAAAAAAAACAATTCTGATTTTGATGCAGATGTACTTAAACCAAGCGAATTCCATATAAGCAATATTACAAGAATTTTTATAGAAAAATTAATAAAGTTTAAATAAAATAAAGTGAATAAACAAGTTTTATATTTGTGTTGATTCTATAGAAATTAATATAATTTAATAGGTTCTGAGTGCTTTACTAATATCATTCTGTTCTCACTTTTTTAAGCTGAAATTATAGAGAATTGTTTTTTTTAAGCCTAATTGAAATTAAAGCTTTGAATATAGTTTTTATATTAAAAATTGTGCCATACAGAACTTGCTTGAAAAATATCATAAGCAAAAATTAAATGAGTTAGTTTGTTTTCTATAAATAAATCAGGGTTTTAATACAACTTTGCCAGTTATTAACATACTTAATATTTCTTATAATGCGTCTTAGTCTCTTTTTTGAGACTTTACTTTAACTTAAATCGTATACAAGTGATATAATAAATAATTTTTTTTTAATATTAATTATATTTTTTTTATAATGAACTAAACATATAGAATAGTTAGCTAAGTCACAAGGCTTTCTCTATAGGTCTAGTAAACGGATCTGCTGTTATTGAAATGATAAAGCCATTTGACAGCGACACAAAATGCGCAAAAGCAAACTAAGGACGATAAAATCCTGCTGCAATGCAACATGTCTGGCGATAACAAAACCCAGACTTCACTGCCATGACATATCAACAAATTTTGCCGCTATGGAAGACGCTGCTTCCGCTTCAGCCTCCACTCGCCTGTCAATGTGGCCACAAAAAAGGACTCAAGGATAACAATCGAAGCAGCCGCGGCAGCAGCCACAGCAACCAAATGTAAATCGCACGGAAGCCACAGTGCCTAGTCCTTGCATAGTCCTTGTCCCGGCTTCAGTTTGGCCATTTATTCGTAAAGGGAACATGGACCAAGATAGCAAACTGAATTTATTGTTAACGTGGCTCATGCAAATTCAATCCTTTTGCATTTCTACTGCCCAGACTGAAGTTTATTTTTAGTATGGTTGTTTGTGTCACAGAATGGTTTATATCTAATATATACACGCTTATCATTATTGCTATGATTTAAAAATTATGAATTAAATGATTGGCCTGGAATTCATAATGCTGCAATGAGAATTGGGCGAGAGCTTATAAAACATATATTTTCGAATTTTCCTTATTAAAATGTATACAAGGAATTTTAATATTCAAATCAATTTTTAAAAGCTGATTTATAAGTAGAAAAATATACTTTAATATATACTTTAATATTTTATATAATAAGATAATCTGGTTCTAACTACATTTTTATCAATCGGCTTAAGCAATAAATGCTTTTACTAAATTTAAAAATTATTATTTTAAAGAGTTATGTTTAGAGGTTGATTTTAATTAATTGAAGTCTAATAATATACCTAAACATCACAGAACTATAATTACAATATATACTTAATGTAAATCTTATTAAATTTAGTTAATACAGCGGCTGGTCCCAACGATATTTATAATCAATTTTTATTTTTGATTTTTTTTAATAAGAATAGAAAAATGATTTTTAGTTGTATTTTAAAGTAAAAGTTATTTTTAAATATATTGATAAAAAGTCAACAAATAATTTTTATTTCATAATTTTTTCCTTTTTTTAATTAAAACAGAATAGTTTTAAATATTAAATTAAACGTTCATTCCGCAAAGTGTACCACATTTAAAACTCTTTATCAATATTCAAACAAAATCTAAATTTGTCTATAAAAAATATGAGTACATTATCGAATTCTTATACTGACAATATTGAATAAAAAAATAGTAAATCACCACATCTGTGAGATTGGGAATAAAAGACGTGCCTGTTCACTTATATTATTTTCAAATTAACATTTTGTCACAGTTCCTGTATCTCAAATGGGCAACAGTCGCCGGTTTTAATGACAGCAGCGATTGAATTAAATTATCAATCTATAAAAGGCACAAGGGTCACAAGGACCCAAAAAGGCAAACGCAATCAAATTGATTGTATTTACTTTGACACCAACAACATCCACAGACGAAGGTCAACGTCCAAGTCCTGGAATTGTTGTTCCTTTGAGAGCCGGAGCCAGGCCTCCGTTTGACTTAAATACGGTTTTTAGCTCGTTAAGTGTAACTAACAGGTCTATTGCCGCCATCCTTGCCATCTCCGCTCTGCTCTCTAGTTCTTTAAGATGTCCTTATTGTTTGTTTTCTATTCCTTAGAATGCTATTCCCCGAATATTGAGGGGCATTAGCTATAAAAGTAGGAAAACAGAAATCTTTTTATAATATTGTATTTGAATTGCGTTATTAATATCGTAAAATATATTTTTTTTTTTCATTTAACAGAACTTAAATTATTTTTATAATCATTGCAGCTACTGTGACTACAATTCGGGTAACAAAATATTCTTTTAATTATATCTAACTTTTTATAAATCACACCATTCTCGTTTCAGCTATAATTATAACTTTCATAAATATTTATCAAAATTATGATGAATTTCAAGATTTTTTATTCAAGTATTCCCACTTTTATTTATTTAATTAACCCTTTCATATTGCTCACATTTACAAAGTACATTTCCAGGTATCACCATAAATATTATGCCCCGGAGAACCAAAACATTTATTCATTTCACAAAACACTCATACTCCAAAAAAACTCTCACTTTTACCAGGAACATTCCACAACCTTTTTTTAAAGAGTATAAAACAGGAAAATAAAATGCATATACAATAAATAAATAAAAGCATAAAATAATCATGTCACGTGCGAATTGATTGAATTTCTTTGGACGCCATTTTGTTCCACAACGTTTGTCCCTTTTTTTTTGCAGCCCTCGAAAATGCCCTGTGTTGGTTTTTTTGCACCTCAATCGTTTTATATAATGGCCACAGACAAAAGGTATTTAATTTAATGCTCGCCACCTGGCCAGGTAATTTGAGCTATGAGCACTTGCTACACTCGCAAAAAAATAGCTTAAGTTATAAAAAAAAACAGCAAATGCTTAAATCGAAAAGCCAATATTCATTCCAGGAACAATGCGTGCAATCAACAAAAACCGCGCTTTAGTTCGTGACAAAAAAGCTAAAATCTCCAGGCCACGCGAATATGTTCCAAGTAAGGCATTCGGCATTGAGCCAAATTTTTTGCCGTGTCCCAAAAAAAAAAGAGAATTTTGACAGCGCAAACTTTGTTACACCCGAACTGCAATTGTTAGACATTTTTTTATTAAAAATCATCTTTCAAGTTTAAAATTATACAGCAGTTTTAAAAATCAATTCATTTTATTCGCTCAATATAATTTATTCTGAGTGAAACTTTAATGTGCCTTTAAAAAACAAATTTACAAAGTATATATATAGCATGTATATCTATACAATTTATTTAAAATTTATTTTTTAATGGCATTAATTAAGTATAATAAAGCCCTGCAAAGTAGAAATACCGGGTATCTCACAACCTTCTACAAAAAATCGAGGTTTTTTCAAACGAATTTCCAAATTATGGTTTTTTTTGGTGATACCACATAAAAAAAAACGGTGCTCAAAAAGTGTCCAACCAAATTGTTCCAGTTCGCATGCACACAATAGCTAACATTTTGATGACCATGTCGCCTCCCGTTCAAAATTCCATTTGTTCTGCAATTCCAACGAATTCAAACTGGCATTATTATTGTTTCACAAAGAATGTGTGCTCATATAATTTTTTTGAAAGTATTTTTTTAACCTTTGAAGGCAATTTTTTGCCTGACATAATTCTAATTAAAAGCATAAAAAAAATGCGTTAGAATATTATATTTTATTATGTTCAACCGCCTAGCAATCTAGCATACCCCAAATAAAAAAACACGTGGTATGCTGATGGCATTTTTGAAATTCGGAGAAGAGTCCGCAGAAATATGAAAGCGTATTTTTTTGAAGGAAAAAGTGTTTGTTGCACTTTATGGGGCTGCGTGTGAAAGAGAAAGTATGACGCACACACACACACACACACACACATACACACACACACTTACTCGCCAAAGACAAGCGCAAAAAAAACAACAAACAATTGCAGTAAAAGCACGTTAGAAAAACCGTTAGTTTTCAATTATGGCTCGTAGATTAGTATTTGAAAGCAAAGCAACTTATATCTGAGTGTGAGTGAGTGTAATTGTGAGTGTGTGTGACTGTGTGTGAGTGAGTGTGCGTAATTCTGCCCCCAAGAGTGCACAGAGAGCCATTATTGGATTTTTGCCCCTGCTTCAGTCGCACTCCCATTGGCCATTTGCCACTGGCCATGGCCTGAAGGTGATGGCAAAAAGAAAAAGAAAAAAAAAAACTTTCCGACAGCAGCACAATAACTTTGAATAGAGGAAACGTGCAACGTGATCTCTGTGGAGTGAACAAGCAGACAAAACTTTGCTCTGCTGCAATTTTCCATTCAACTTGGGCTTATAGTACGGTTCAGGGCATAGTTGCCAAGTCAAAAGCGTTTCGTGCTAATTTTACAATCATAACGCATACGCAGTGCTGTACGGCTGCAATTCTTCTAATTCAATCTAAGAAGTAATGGATCTTTAATAAGGGCAATTATGTGATCATCATCAGGAATGTGATTGGAATTCAATATATAAAATATATTCGATTTATTGACGAAATTGTAGAAGAAATAACTTATTTCACAATTTTTTAATACAGCAGCTGGTTCCAAACATAATAAAAATTGAATGTAATCTGTAATATGTTATGATTGAATGTAATCTGATTTTAAATGTAATCTGCAATATTTATTTCTTTTAATAAAAATTGAAAAATAATATTTATTTTAAAAAACTCGCCATTTTTTAATTTTTTGATAAAAATCAATAAATTAAATATATTTCACAATTTTTCCCATTTTTTATTATAACTCTTGCGGTCCTTGACCCACCAAAGAAATATTAATTGTTGAGCAATGTATGTGATTGAATATTAATTTGTTTGCTTTTTTTATGATAAAATTAATTTTTGAATTGCTAATCACTTTAACTGTTTTTATAATCGCCTAGAGGATATTATATTTTAGGTTATAATTTACAATAAAAAATAATTAGGTAGTAAATTGACGAACTTATTATTATTTTTTTTTAAATATTTATATTATACTCAATAAATCTAAGTTTCACTATATTTTATTGCAAGCTGGAAAAACTTGACTAGCATGGGAGTATTAAAACTTATACTTAGCTGCTTAAGTTGTATAAAAAACATTTTTAAAATATTTTAATATTTTTATGACAATGTTTAAGACGAAAGGGTACAACTGCCTACAATAATTACCATAAAGATTGAGTGTTATTATTAAGCTTGTTTATTTTAACAAATTCTTTTCTAATTTTAAAATTATATCACTTGAATAACATCGGAGTTTTACAATTTATACTTTGCTGCTCTAAATGTATTAAAAAATAATATTTTAATAAAATTAAATTTATTTGATAGTATTTTAGACTAAATAGTACAACTGCCTAAAAATTGGCTTTTATTAAAAAGCTTGTTTATTTAAAGAAACTCTTAACGAATTTTAAAATTATATAATTTAAAATTTATTAAGATTCTCACACAATTCCTTAGCCTGCCACTCTATCAAGAATTTTTATAGTAAACCATGCAATGCAGCTGTCGCATTTGCAACCGGAGTCGGAGTCAGAATCAGAGAGTCGGATTCATAGTTACGCCATTTCATTGTTCATTGAACGGACTTACGTGTGAACTACTAGCCGGTAAGAACTTATGCCATTTCCGTTTCCGACGACCTGAGCCATGGCCACAAAAGAGCAATACCAAGAAACGGAATACAATTGTGAGGTCATGTATGTGACAAACAATAAAGACGATAAGTTAGTACGCGTTGCTTACGGGAAGAACGGAAAGTTGTAAAGCGCATCGAGCGGCACAGGGCGGAAACGGAAATGCTCGCCATGTAGGTGTAGTGTGTGCTCTTTGTCTGCATGTTTGCGACTGCATAAATGTGTGTGTGTGTGTATGTGATTTCTTTAAAAAAATAAATAAAATTAAGTTTTTCGTGCGCTTTTCAAAAGCAAAGTTTATTTAGTTGAAAAAAATAAAATAAAAATAAAAATATGTTTGCCATCGTCATAAGCTTTGACTTTTGTATAGGTGCTGTTGCAACAATACAAAAAACCATAAGGCAGCTGTGTTACCAGTTGCCAGTTGCCAGTTACCAGGTTCCACTTGCCACTTGCCCGAAGCCCAACTCCTGAGACTTGGCCCTAAAGTTTTGTTGGCCCTGACACTTAAAAAGTCGTAAAATGCACATTCAGGATGAAAACCACAGTTTGAAATTATGGCCTCACTGCATATAGCACTATAGTATATTCCGAGCTACCTCACTCTTCAGCTCCTCTCCCAGCCCCTTGGGTGTATCATATTTTCTAGTTTGAAGTTGGACACGCAGCTTTTATCTTTAATGCATTCTACGTGCACTTTTTCACTTAATTCTCAGTAAACTATTGCGAATTTTGTTCTCAAGTGAGGTGTGCACTCTTTTTTTGTTTTCAAATCCTAACATGCTTGAAAATTATTAAGTTGAGAGCACTCAGCAGATAAATGAAGTGTAATGGATTAACTGATGATGATTGCCATTGTTATGATATTCACTATATTAAGTGGTTAAAAGAAACGGAAAAATTACGCTGGCTAAACAGAATATGTTTTTGTTTCTATTTCCATTAAGCAATTAAATAAAAATAAATAAAAAAAAAATTTTATTAGAAAAGCAGTTTACAATTTAATAGTATTTTCGCTTAGTCGCAAATTACACTAGTTTACAGCAAAAGAGGAGCTGGGCTCTCATATAAAAATTCACCTTGTTCATCACTTTTCCAGTCATATAGAGAGAAATCAGTGATGCGTTGGTATATTTAAAGAAAAAAATTTGCATATTGTCTACGGAAAAATTAAAACGAAAATATTCCATAAAGATACACAAATCTTCAGGAGCATAATTCTCTCAAAATAAAGCAAACAATCCATTCAAATCGGCGTAATAGCTAAAGTTTCTAGTCAGTTGGAACTTTTCATTTTCAAATATGGCTGGAATAGTGATGAACAAGGTGAATTTTTTTTTGGGTGTTTTTACTAATTGCTGAATAACTATCACATTTACCGACCGATTTGGACAAACGTATACTTAAAATATTTTTAAAATTATTATCTAACATAATAAATCTTAAAAAGTATTTAAACGAATTTTTTAAATTTTTAAAAGACCAATTGAAATTCAGCAATTTTTCAAAAATGCAAAAAAAGTTCACATTTTTCAACTTTTGGGGCTTGTAATGGCTTTAATTCTTATTTGATCCGTATAAATATATTTGTTCATATCGTTAGAAAGGGGATGCAATTATCTTTTGAATTGTGTAACATTTATTTAAGATCAAATAAGCTCTGATGTAGATATGAACAAATAAGTAAATTTGTAAACTAGTGTTATTTTAAATTACACTTATTGAACTGAATACGTTTTTATTTCTATTTTTATTAAGCAGTTAAATAAAAATATAAAATTAGTACCAAAATTAAAAAACGAAGGCTTTTTACAATTTTGTCTACATAAAAAAACAAAAGAACTGAAAAATTACATATCAAAAGAATACTTTCTTTTTTCTAATTTCATTAAATAAATATATAAAAAATGGCTACCAAAATTAAATAACGAAAATTTAAATATATAAATTAATTAAATATAATCTCTTAGTCGCAAATTGTCTACATTAATCAACCTTTTTATTATATTTTAATTTAATACTATTACTTCTTCCGCTTAAGACATGACTTTTTGTTAAGACAATGCCTCCGTAACAATGTAAAAAAAGGTTTAAACACTCGTAACAATATAATAAAGGTTTGAACACTGAGAGCCAGATGAAGTTTTAAAATGTTTAAACAGCTTTCAGCTGCAATCTTCTTGCCTTAAAGAACAATAGTTAAGTAACTTCAAATATTTACATACAAAAAAAAATGGTTGAATAAATTAGTAAGAATCGAGTAACTTTTAACAATAACAAGTTGAATTCTGAAATAACAGTTTGCCCAAAGAGCAAAAGGAAAAACACTTCCGAGCAGCGACTTTAGTGGGCTGTCAAAACAAAAAAAAAAGAAACTAAGAAAAAAAAAGCATATCGGGAAAAGTTGTCGAACCGCAAATAACTGTCTGCCAAAACGGGGAAAAACCAAGCAAAAAGCCACAGTTGAAACGAAAGTTTTGAACATTGTTTACTTAGAGGCTGGATAGTTTTCTGACTTAACTAATTCTGAATGTTGAGACTACAAAACTTTAAAACTGCAAAACAAAATTACATAAAAATACGCAGAAGGTTTTTGTTTTTGTTTAAAAAAGTTAAATGATTCTTTAACAAAATAAACATATTTATTTTTTTAATTTATTTTGTGTTCAACTTGACCTCGTAAACAAGCTAATGATTGACAGATCAAACAATGCCCTTCCAAAACGCGCTAAGTCAATATTTTGAACGCTGAATATACCCTACTTATAAACAATGTTTTGGTTGTTATTGTTGTTATTGTAGTTACTCATTTAAATTATTTATTTCGCCAGAGGTTTACTTCTACTGAAACATTGATGAATGAATAACTGACAGGTGCTTAAGTTTCCGCTTTAAATGTCTTTAACTTAAGCTTAAATAAATTTTTACACAAATGTTTTCAACTTTAGCTTAAATAAATTTTTACACAAACATAAAACGAAAAGTTAATAATTAACTTACTTTCAGACATATTAAATTTAGTAACTTAAGTAACTTAATAAATATTAGGGATATCAAGTATTTGCCGTATTATTTCACACTTTGACAAATATAAAATATCTATTAAAGACAGTCTTTATACCAGAAAGCTGCAATGAGTAATAGTTTCAAATGGCATCTTCAGGCAATAAATCTAGTGAGTAGATATTTAACCCTTAATTTAAAAGAATGTATAGTATACTGGAAGAAAATTTATTTACTTGATAATAACAAAGACTATTTTTAACAAGAAACTGCGTTTAACAAATGACTTTATAGGAAAAAATAATAACACAAACCAATGTAATTTTTAAGCACCAATTTATACAAATTTGTTTGTATTTTTAAATAGGTGCATAAAAAATACATTTTAATATTTACAAAATATACAAAAGTATTTACAAAATATGCAAAAAATAGTAAAATTTCTAATAAAAAGTGAAACGTGAAAGTAAAGTCTCAAATATAAGTTTTTCTGTTTACGCAAAGGTTCTGAAAGTACAAACAATTTTTTAATAAACACAAATAAACCTTCTACTTATATCTGATTTTTTATCTTAAATTAAAGCAATAATTGTTATTTTCGTTACCTGATAAAAACTTAATCAGTAAAAGTAATTAAGAAAAAGGTTTAGCATATGTAAAAATCTAATCAAAAATTAAGCAAAAGCTCAGCAATTCGCTTTTAAAATATATTTTAATATTTTATATAAAATGATGTTACGCAATTACTATAAAATAAACCCAGAATAAGCTCCGCCTCTAGCGTTGATATATTGTCAATTTGTCATGTTCTCAGTGTCACACACTTCGCATTCCTAATATTAAAAGCGTGAAGTCAACCCATAGCTACAATCTTGGTCATTTCAACGACCCAGAACATATTGTTGCACAATTTTTAAAATAAAATTAACTGGAATTTTTCGACGCATGAGAGGACGACTTTGGTCTGGTGTCCTTGGATGTCAGCACACACACACACACACACAAACAGATACAAAGAGAGACACTTTAAAGATGCAGGCATTGAAACCCACGCAAGACAGCAGAAAAGTTCTCAGAAAATGGAGCCAAATATATATATATATATTTTATATATAAGCATGTGTATATATGTATATACATATACTTATATACACTTTCTGAAAGTCTGCTTGTTATGTCCTGTTCGTGATTCGCTTGACTCGCAGTTGAGCAGCTGAGAAATATGCCACAATTGCAACATAACTTTACAGCTTATTATTTTTTATTGCAGCTAAGTAATAAGCTTGACTTGCCAGTTAATGGCGCATTTCCGCTTCCGTTTGCCAGCGCACAAAAAACCTGTCGTAAAGTTTATAATGAAAATATTTTCAGCTTAGTGCTGCCAAGATAGGAAAATAGCAATCGCAACTTGTTGTTCAACTCTGAGAGGACTGTCAGCCAGAATACACTCTGTGTGTGCAACAATTTTTTCGTATTTCTGTGAATCTTGTTGTTTTTCCACACTTTTGAGCTTATTAAAGTAAAATGTTTCACACTTTTTATTTTATTTTTTATTTTCACATATTTCCTTATTGAAACTTTTAGACTAAACTCGGTCTGGAGTGTTCCTGAAAATTACCCTATTTGCTTAGCATGGCGTCCCTATCCCTACATTGAAATGGAACTCGCCCACTTTGTTTTTATTTTTTTGTCGTTTGTTTATTGCATTTAAGTGTTTTTTTTTTTCAGTATAACTGTGAATGTTGTATGGGTGTTTTTTGTAGCTCATTTGAGCGCTTGACCGGAAGTTTCCACCCCCACTACCAGCCTTAACAGAACCTACATCCGGTACACACTGTGACCCTTGGTTATGTTTGGTAACTAGGTAAAATGCTGCTTATAATAAATATCATTTAAAAGTTCAAATTGTTAATTTGCTTATTTGCCTATGAATAAAACATTTGCACTAACAAATATAAGTACCGAAATCATAACCATTTGTTGATATTAGTCTGTTATTTATTATTTATTTTGATACCAAGAATGTTAGTCATATTTTATTTATGCGCTTATTAATTCCGCTGTGCTGTTACTAGGAACTTTTGAATTTCCCTTGTTCTGTGTTCTTACATAAATATTTTATATGCAATTATGAACGATTTGTGATTTTAATTTAAGAAAATTCTGTCTCTTACAAACATCTCGCTTAATATGTAATATAATAAAGCTACAAAGACCTTATACGAGTAGACTGACTGCCAACATGCAGCGCCCATAAGTATGCAATATTTTACATACATTTATTTATATTTATTTTTATTTATTTTTTCAGTTTTTTATTTACATATTTATTTATTTAACCAAGAGCACAACTACATTTTGAGTGGCATAAATAAATAAATAAATTTATGGTAAATAATTTTTATCATAATAAGAAATTATGCAACGAATTAGCCAGAATGTTTCTTTCAGCCAATTAAAACTAATTTTTACGAGCGAATAAAATATATATATGGTAAATAATAAATTGTTAATAATTTTTGTGTGAAAAACGAGCACAAAAGTCCTCCCCACGGAATATACGAAATGAATCCAGCAAACCCTGATGAACGCGATAATAGAAAATATTGCGCATTTGTCAAAAGTCAAAAGTTATGTTAAAACTTGCGTTTAACAATTTATCCGATAAGACTTCCTAATTGTCAAGCTCGTAAATTTTAGCACGAAACAACATTTTGCAATAAACACTAAAGGTAGCAAAGTCCCTAACACAATATACATTATTTTGGCAATTGGCCAATATGAATAAAAGTCACTAAATAAATATAATACCGTATATACACCCAATACGATACAATAAAGCCATAATAGATATAAAAATAAAAGTGAACAATAAAACTAAAATTGACAAATGCCGCTGCGAATATTTGTTAAAAAATAAAGTTTCTCTTATGCCATATTTATATTGATGTTTGCCGATTTCTGTTCATCGCTGCAAATGTTTTTAACTTTCCATAAGTATTGTAATAGTAAAATATAATTAAATTAAAATTTATTCCGCCAAAAAAAGTTTTTCCTTACTTTATGATTTTTGTCTTAACTTTTTTCCGTTTGCGTTTGAACTTTTTATTCTTGCTCCTTTTCATTTTTATTAGTTCTGCCTTAAGTATTAACAACGCTATTAATTTCTTTTAAATTGGATAAAGATTTGTATACCCTGTAAATAATTACAACATAAAATTTGTGTAAAAATTAGTAACAGACAGGGAGAACTTTCAAATCATATTTATAACATTTTTAATATTTCACGGCAGTGCGAGGAATTATTTAAGACTACATATACATCTATATAAACCCTTTTTATTTAACAATAGCAAATCTGTCGCAATTTGCAGAACAATTATAATTATATATTATAATATTTATTAATTAAAATGGGTATATAATAAATATTCAATTGATCTGTTTCTAAGAGCATATGAATATGAAAAAACTTATTATATTTTTTTAATTATTTATTTCTAATTTGTTTAAATACGCAACTTCCCATAAGGGTACTGAAAAAGCAATCAACTAAACGGCATTTCCTTCGAACTCCTTCTTTTTATATGTTTCCATTCACAACTCAAGAAAAAACAATTATCTATGCTATGCCAAAGATACTGTATAAAAGTTATTCAAAAACCCAGGATATCTTAACCAAACTCACGTATTCTTAATTTGCTTAAGCGATTTAAAAAAATTAAATACGTAGAAGAATGTATAAGTAGAACAAATCTACAAATTACATACACATATTTATATATACGTATATATTTTTTTTTTTTTTTGTTACAGCCATGTTCTTTAAGATAGTGTTTAAACAGACGGAAAAATTATTCGTTCAAGCAATAACAATTTATATAGCTAGGGACATTTTAACTGCGGTGTACGTGCCATGGAACTGAGGGCGTGCAAAAGGTGCGACAACCTTGGCGAAGACAGGAGCGTTTACAAATTAATGATAATTGACAGAATAAACGACAAGTTGAGCCTGCTGAGCTCCTGAGCTGGTGAGCTAATGTTGTCGCAGGCATTGTCATTGGACATTGGCCAAGGGATAATGGCCAGTGACATTAGAAGCCAATAAATAAAGAACAGAATGAACACAAACAGCATCCAAAAACGTGCAGGCAAACATAATTGCAAATTTTTACTGCTAGATGCTCTTTTAAAAACTGGATATCTACATATTTGAATAAATATACATGGTAATATATATTTACTCACTTGTTGCTTGAATACTACAATCATAAATGGTTATTATTTCTCGATTTATAATAAACATCATTTAAATAATTTTGTATAATTTATATTTTCAAGGAATACAAATAATACTCGGATTTTTAACAATATTTTTTTTAATTTTGTCTAAATTTAACTGATTTTTTCCGATTTTTACCAGGAATATTCATTGTTTAAAGTCATTTAGATTAAATTAACATCAAAATTTTTTCTATTTGACAAACATGTAACTCTACGTCCGTAAATTTGTCTAAATTGTGAATGTTAAAATTTTTTTCAACTTTGCAAACTTATGAAACACGAATTTACTATACATAGCTCTTATTATCTCTGAGATCGACGCATTTATTTATACGTAAAGTAGTGTGTATGAAGGGACAAACTTTTATAAATATATATATATAATTTATGTCGATTACCTTGCATGTTAACGTCCGTTGTTAATAGACGTCAAATGTCTTTAACACCTAATTACTTAACAAAATTCTACTTTCTAATTAGACAGCGTTTTGCATTTTCGCATTTTACGGTTCCGCATCGCGCTTATCAAAGCAAAACGTGGCTTTGACATTGATATTAAATTGGACTACGTGTTCGAGGCGTTTAATGAAGTTGAGTTCGATGGACACGTCAAATAGAAAGACATCTTTAATTATAAACTATAAAATACCAATCATCACGTATACCTAACAAAATTATTTATTCAAATAATTAAAACAAATTTGTTGAAAATTATATTGAGCGATCAATGATAAGAAATTTTTAGTCAGCTCAAGTTATTATTGTTTGTCATGCACGAATTTGTCATTCAATTATATGATATAGTCAATGGAAGTAGTATTTGAAATGTGAGTACGTGATTTGTGGGTTTTCTGGCATTGCTGTTAATTCAATTTGAAGTTGTCAAATTTTCGGTTTTATTAATTAGGAAGTCTTCAATGTTTGCAACTATGTATATATTTATTAATATTGTGAGGTAGTTATATAGAATAATTGCTGTGAGAAACCGGCAAATGAAAATAATTTAAATAGACCTTTTATTATGGTACGATTATAAAAATTGAGTCGTGGTAACGACGAACAGCATTCTTACAATTTCTCATATTGATTTCTTTACAGTCAAAGTTTACACAAGACTAAGCAAAGCCACTAAATGCATAACTTTTACAAACTTTGCTGGAAATTTATCGAGATATCAACATACAGACACTGCGTTGGGCCGTTTCTTGACCGGGCATTGATGCAAACCTAAATAGTTTGCATGTTCAGAGCAGTTTTCCTCTTTGGTCGGCCTTTGCTGCTAAGTTTTGAGCCTTTTAGGGCCATATTTTGCATGCATCTAGCCGTATTTGTGGCTTTACTTCAAACTGACTATCATGAAATGTTCGTCATATTTTTATTTTGTATGCTAAACAATTAAAGTGGAGGCTAGTTCCCAAGTCCAATAACCAAAGCCAATAAATGAATATTAAGATTGTGTAATAAGCGTTTGTCTATCGGACGAATGCATCCAATTTAGCAAGATAAATTGAAAATTATGTTGGAATGCATATGAAAATTGTAAGGAATTATTTTACTACATTATATTTGACAATATTTAGAAAAACAAATAAATCTCCTATAGTTTTAACTTCTATCAAATTTGACATCAAGTCTCCTAAAGACATGTCTAAGATATTTATTTATAAAATTTTTTGCCTTCTCGAAATCTGTATATTTTTTTATATTTTCACAGAAACAGAGTATACTGCTGTCCGAAGACTTTCAATGGCAACGCTCTCACTTGTTTTTTGGCAAGATAATTTATTTAGCAACCAAGTTTTTGATTTTGTATATTCAATATTGCAAGATATTCAAAGAAGCAATCAAAGCTCATCGTAAAAGTCAAACACAAAAAGGAGTAGTTTCGATTCCCTGTAGATATGTTTATTAATGCGCAAAAAACCGGAAATTAATCTTTTACGAATCAAAATATGGACATTAATTTGGGCAGTGTTTGCAGAAAAGTACTATTATTAGAAATATGAACAAGTATCCTTGTGGTGAAAAATTTACATAAAAAGTAAACTAACCACTAAAATAATTAACATTTCTGTCTGCTACAAGACGAAGACACAAAATTTAACATGCAAGTTCGTAACACACCGCATATAAAGACACAATTAAATTTTTCTAGTACTTGCGATGTTCACTTTTATTTATATTCAAACTTAACTGTTTTTTTAAAATTGGCAAATATTGAAAAACGGTGAAAATCTTGTAATTAACTTACATATTATATAATTAATCACTATCGCTGTTGGAGGAAATTTCTTGAACTTTTCCCTCCTTATTAGTTTCACGCTGTCCATTCTCATTATCATCATCATCATCATCCAGCTCTTCAATTGGTGCCGTTTTAAGACGTGCTATCAATTCCTTGGCAGGATTAAATATGCCGCTTGTTTGCTGCGAGCAAATAATGCAGCGTTGCGACTTCTTGTATTGCGCCAGCGCACATTTCTCACAGAAGTAATGTTTGCACCTAAAATGCATTTGGAGGATTATTAACATAATCTTATACGTCTATCGGCACACTTACTTGGTCACCACAGGATTGACAAAGCTTTGCCTGCATATATGACACTTAAAAGGTAAGGATTCCTCATCGGAATGAATCTCATATTTGTGCTCGTCACCATCCGAATCACAGTCTCCGCGCCGTTGCGCCTCATGATCCATTTCCATCTGCCAACCAGCCTTGTAATCGCTACGATCGTGCAAGAACTTACAACTATCGCCAAAACCACAAAAGCCCGTCTCCTTGTAATCCTTGCATATATCCGGTTGATAATCCCAGCGCACAGTAGCACGTAGATGAGCCGGCGCACGTATAGGTCCACTCCGCACCATGCCCGAGCTGGCATTGCCCGCCGCCGTGTCCTGCTTTTTGTAGTATTGCGCATAGTTATTAATGCCTCTATAAATCTTGTCATCTGCCTTGCCCTCCAGCTCCTCATTGATTTTAAGGGAACGCGCGTGTATTGCTTGTGCATCGCGATCCAGTTCAGTGTCCATTTCATTTACAGCTGTAGCGCCCTGATCTTGTGGACCATTGGGCAGCGACTCCCTTTTCGATTTGTATGCAACGCCCACTTCATTGTCGGCGCCGCCGCCACCAGCATCTGCATCGCTGCCTGATGAATCGTTGGCTGCAGCTTGCGCACCCGCTCTTCGCTTGGATAGTGTTTTGGTACTCTGAAAATTTGGATTACTGCGCTTTCGTCGATTCTCGGCACGAAGTAAGGCACTGGTCTTACCCTGCGGCTCCTCGTCACTGCTTTTCGCTGTGGTATAAAGAATTGTCATATAAATTGTGGTTTTAAGCGTCAACTCTGTTCATACCTGAATCGTTGCTGCTACTGCTGACTTTTTTACGTCGCATAGCGGCACCTTTATTTATATTACGCTTCTTGAAGCCAAATGCTGATGTGCTTGGTGCATCCTCTGACATTTTATTATAATATTTATTCAATAAACAATTATGTTGTTGCCGGCTTTATTTACAAATGTGTTTTTCTGCAATTTGGTGTTGCTAATGTGTGCAAAATTAGCATTTTGCAACACTGTTATAGCAATTTCAGGGATACAGACGTGTGCGGAACCAAATCTTAGTTCATTTGGGTAGCTTGACAAAGCTAGATAATATTACTTGTTCAAAATTGCTAAATTTAAATAGTTTTAACCATAAACAATTATTAAAAATTATTGTAATCAAAATAACTATTAGTTTAACTGATTGGAAAATAGTTCCCCATCACTAGTTCACTTCATTCTACTGTTTATCTATAAAGCAGCAAAACTATCGCAAAACTGTCACCACTAATTAACACAGATATATTTTTATTTTAAAAAATCTGCTTAAATACATATTTTCTATCAATTATTTTGAATAGAAATTGTAACTGACTGAACATGAAACTAGAACTGGTGTCCACAACAAAATGCTTTGAAGGCGAGCAGCGTGTCTATAAGCATCATTCCAACACATTGGATTGCGATATGACCTTTGGCGTGTACCTGCCACCGGCGGCCGTTGAAGATAACGCTGAATGTCCGGTGCTTTACTTTCTGAGCGGCTTGACATGCACACACGAAAACTTTATACAGAAAAGTGGCTTCCAAAAAACTGCAGCTTCGCATGGCCTTATTGTGGTTAACCCAGATACTTCGCCTCGTGGGGTGGAGTTATCCGGACAGGATGATGCTTATGATTTTGGCAGCGGTGCCGGCTTTTATGTAGATGCAACTGAAGCACCGTGGTCGAAGCACTATAAGATGTACAGCTATGTGACGCAGGAATTACCTGAACTGGTCAATGCTAACTTTCCTGCCATGCCTGGCAAAAAGGGCATTTTTGGCCATAGTATGGGTGGACATGGCGCATTGATATGCGCATTAAAAAATCCCGGTCTTTATCAATCTGTCTCAGCATTTGCTCCTATTGCCAACCCATCTGAATGCCCATGGGGCCAAAAGGCGTTTAATGGCTACCTAGGCGCCAACACTGCAGACTGGGAACAGTGGGATGCCACTATACTGGCCTCAAAGTATGAGAGCACGCCGCAAGAACTATTTATTGACCAGGGATCAGCCGATAATTTTCTTACCAACAAACAACTATTGCCAGAGAAACTGTTGGCGGCAGCTGCCCCAAACGATCACATTCAGACCATATTTAAACAGCGCGATGGATATGATCACGGTTATTTCTATATAGCAACTTTTGTGGCTGAGCATATTGAATATCATGCCAAGTTGTTAAAGGCCTAAGCAAAGCTATGTGTCATAAAGTGTTTGGTTGCAAAAATATTGTTACATCTGTAAAATCTCAAATAAAATTTGTAAAAATTTAATACATTATTATTGTCATCTATCTTCCCACAGAGTATTTGATTTAATGTACTCTGTACGTATTAGAAAAGAATTTGTCCACAGACCACCAGACCAAGCCAGATGTATTTGAAGTAAAAGGTTTCAAATCTTCTCATAGCCGTAGTCATGTTTATACTTAGGCGAACTGGCCATGCCTCTCCGTCTGTAGTCATTTCACTTCACTGAATTGTTTTGAAATATTTTAAGTCTAAATTCCAAATGTTTACGTAAAATTAATCATAAAATAAAAAAACAAACAATATTTAGTTTAGTCACAAATGTTGTGTAATTATATATTTATTTGGGTTCAATAACAAATATAATTGAAATTGTATCGATTATTCTTTCCATAAATCGTCAAAAAATAATAAGATTTACAAGATGCCTGTATGAGTTATGATAGAAGTACATACCGGTGTTCGAAGCCTTTCTGTCCACTAAATCAATGTCATACATCGATTTTTGATTTAAATAGTAGCTGAAACATGTCAGAGTCCAAATAAATTAGTATGATTTTTTACTTTTCAATAGCACACACAAAAAAAAAAAATACGCCTCAATTTATATTTAATATACTTGACGACTTCAACTTTTGTCCTTCCATGAGGGCTCTCCCATGAAACGATATATAATTTGGAAATCCAATAGATTTCGAGTTTCGTCTTAAATTCTGGCCGCAACTGAAAAAGTGTGACAAGATGATGATAGTCTCATTTGGAACTTTTACACTTTGGATCCTGTGACAAAACCCACCTTTTAATTTATTGATAAAAACCATGTGCGTGCTGGAATAAAAAGAATCCAACGCGCCTCCACACAGGCCTGAAATTATGAAACAAATTTTTAACACTCAAACCAAGGATCTGCTTCAGTGGGCTGGCGTTCTATCATAAGCTCCTTGGGCTATTTCAAATCTTAATTTGTCAAAATGGAAAGAATTATATCGATTTACAAATAAAGATTGTGTAAGAATACCTTAATATTACGACGCCTAAAACTTCTTAATAAATACTTAACAAAAAAAAAAAGCATAAATCTATAGACTTGCAATACATTCGCCGGTTGGGATATCCATCAAGAAATTGTCATCTTGCAGCAATTGTGTGGGCGGGGTGCGACTAGCGCTCCACTCATAATCTGGACTGGAACCAAGCTCAGCGTATTTATTGAAGTAGCTGTAGCTGTGTTCATCAGTTATGCCCAGTGGTTCCAGTGGGTCTAGCGGCGAGTGGCACTCTGAAAGTCCAAAGCTGCTGTCCTCCAGATACCGGTTCAAGTTGTCGCTTGGCTGATAATCTGTTAATAAAGTGTCGATAAAATCATTCCATGAACTTGATGGCGGCTCATTTATAAATTGCTGTTCTGCTACACTACCATTGTCCACACTCATCACTCCTGGAAAAGAGTTGGTGTCCATGTTCTGCTCATAGCTGCTGCTTGAATTTGTTGATATTAGAGAGCCATTAGGTGAAACGGCCCCGTTGTCCGACATAATTGAATGCGCACTTAAAGACGTGGCTAAATTGTTGGTATCCTTGTAGTTACCCAATATGCTCTTCAATTGTTCGCACTCTTTTTCAAACTTTTGGGTTAACTTAAATTGTTTCTTAAGGGCTTTCAGCAACGATCTGTTTGTATTGCGCGTTTCATTCAGCTCCTTTTCAACTGCTTCCATGTGCGCCTTCTTCTTGCGACGATTTTCGCGCGCAAGCAGTGCATTTCTGTTGTAAACGTTTGGATCTGGTCGTCGTGTTGGTAAGCGTACCATTCCGCTTTTACGTTTACCGCTCTCCGATTCTGCATCTTTAGCTCCTTTGATTACTTTATTTTGTTCCGATGCTCCAGAGGTTATATCTGATTCATTGTCGCTTTCCGAACTGCTTACATCAACATGCGTATTGCATTGGTATTGAGCAACCAATTTAATAAATTCCTCCATTTTTAAGAGTTTTGCAAGCAGGTAAAATGTTTACTATTATGTGCTCTATTTCTCGATTAGATCCTTTCTTGTACTTTACCTTTTATATGTATGTATAATTAAAATAAGTTTTCTTTTTGTCCAAAATACTACGTTTTCTGCGGTTGTGAAATTATAAACGTTTAGGAAAGAATGATGACGCATCGCCAGTGTGACCAAATCTCGAAAACAAAAATATACCCTTTTTTATTGTATACCAAATATATCATAAATATACTGTCATTCAATTTATAAATACATAATTTGCAGAGGACACTAAATATGGATACACTGTTTACACCCATTTATTAGAATTATTTGAATTTATGTAGTTGTTAAATTATAAAGTTTCAATTAACGTGATTAATTGAAAATTATTGACGTTGCAAATAATTTTCTTTTATTACTTCGAAAAAATAATCAGCCTAAAAGAATTATCTTACATTCTTACATATTAATAGATGTATCTAAATAAATATGATATAACTTCATATAAAACAGTATATAAAATTAAATTTGGTCTTTTCCAAGCATACTCTGGTTATTTCTAAAAATGAATTTTATTTTCCTTAAATTTTTCTAGTCTTTATACTTACAAAAAAATTTGAAATCTTTTGATCATGATGCTCTTGAAGTAATTATTTAATTGAAAGTTGTAACTACCATTTTCAATAGGTTCGTAGATTTTTTATAAGATCTTTGGTAATGTTATGAAATATTTTGAAATGCTATCGTCTTAAATTTTAATAAATAGTATAATAAGTAGAAAGTAATAAGATCTACGAACCTTTTTGATACAATTTCTATGATGCGTATTTGTAAATGTACATATTATGTTTTACATATTATTTCCAATATTAAGATCCAAACTCGAGGTTATAGAGCGTAATATAAAATTTAAAATTAATTTTTCTTAATGAATAAATCTGTTGTTATTTAAATCTTAATTGTTAATACATGCAAAATTTAACAACTGGCGTGACATCACTTAATCTAATCCGATGAAAATGTTTTGAGGGAATTTTTTTGATAAACAAACCCATTAAATTGAAATGGAGGCAAGTACAAACAAAGTGCGTAAAATATGTCACGTGAACTGGATTAGGGGAGCATATTCCCGTTTACTGCACACGATATGCATACAAATTGTCTGTATAATGGATTCAGCTGATTCCCTGCATAAGTATTTATTTATAACAAACTGATATTGTTTGCTAGCGTCAAGTTAGCATTCAAAACAAGTCAACAACATAATTGACACATTTCAAGCACTTATTCCTAAAATTGTTTAAATTGTTTAAGGAATAAAAATGATCTTAATTGTCAATTAAGTATTACGCCTTTTCATTATTTGTAATATTTATTAGTTATATCACATAGATATTATTCGCCCACATCATACATATTTTCATTAGCCACTATAATTGGGGAATTTGGCACGATAACTGCCCTAAACTAAACGTTACAATCCGACGCGTGTCTCTCAAACGCCCAATTCCATTATCCGATCCGACGACCAAAGTGCCACTCAGCAGGCATCGGTCGCTGTCATTGTCCCCGTCATTGCCATTTTTGCCTACCAATACAAATGAAATGCACTTCATGCCTGTCTACTTTTTTAATACACACCAATTTAAGTGTGGGATGAGCGATTCCCATCGGCACAATATAGTCTAAATCATACAAATAGAAAAATATGTACATATACATATATATATAAGTATACATTCGTATGTATAATTTGTATCTGTGTGCAGTCGTCTATTGTTCATTACCTCCATTGACGAACTTGACATGTATGTATATAAAGGTGATAAATCCCACAGTCCAGAATTCAGTTTAATTCTAGCTCGACTCAAAGCCGGTTTTGCGCAATAATTTTGTTTTTTATTCACGTGTTTTGCGGAATATTGAAATTGTAAAATGCGTTTCGCTCTGCTTACAATTCTTGGTAAATGATTATACTCTTCATGTGTATAATTGTAGTTTAATAAATATTGTTAAAAAAAAAAACAACACAAAAGTCAAATAAAAAAAGTATTGGCAAACTTAAAATTATATATCAAATAATTAAAGACATGCGAATTTGTGTATAGACCTTTTGTCAGATACTCGTTTATATGTATTGTTCTATAGTTGATGATAAATACATTAAATAAATAATATATATGTACCTAGTATATAAATTAAAATGATAACCAAATCAGTCAGTATTTAATAAACACACTGACCTTTCTAACACTTCCAAGATAAGCTTAGAACATTATTATAGGTATTTATATGGAAGTAATTGGAACAATTAATACTTGTTTGTATTAAGCAAGTAGTGTAATAAATTGGGCAATACAAAAATCAAATTAAAATTTTCAGTAACCATATCTCATTTCAATGCATAGCTCTCTGCCTCCTGGCATTGGTCCTTGGTAGCCCTGCAAAGGATTCTAAGAAACAGCCAACCTGTGCACGTGCCTGTGGTGAGGATTATGAGCCCGTGTGTGCCAAAGCCAAGAACAGCAGCAAGGAGCGTCTCATTACTTTTGGCAACCAATGCGTTATGGGCAATTACAACTGCCAACACGCTGACGATCGTAAGAATATTTTATTGAAAATAATTGTTTAATAAAAATCTACATTTAATTAATCCCATTGCAGCATATGAAGTGAAGGCAAAGGGCGAATGCGGCGGTGGTGTGAGCGTACGTTTGTCCTAATAATCTCTGAATCTCTTTTAAATATATCAATGAAATATAATATTTAATGACATATGATGCACCCTAAATAAAAGTGTATTTTTTTCAACTCAAGAAACAGTTTATTTATTTATGCATACTATATTTATTCTATAAGCTTTAATTTTCAATATTCAAAATTTCAAAGGCCTTTCACACTATAATCAATTATTGTAAGTAGCTAAAAGTTTAGCTTCCATTTAAAATTTCAAACACACATCAACGCACACATGTCACTTAGATAAGATCAGTTCCATATAATCCTCATTTTCGTAATCCACATTCACACGATCTTCACTGGTCACATATCACACGGTCAACCTGTAAATCGAGAAAAGATTATATGGCATCAGTAGGTCTTTTTAGTACATTTGCTACTTACAAAGTCTGTCCACACCTTAGTATAATTTAATCGAATGCAAAATAATATATATTAATATACGTATGTATATTGATTTTCTACTTGTACGTATAATATACACTATGTAGCTAATAGTTGTTGATTATTTTATATTTGATTATTGGAGGCATTGTATTTTAATTTGCCACCTTCTTCTGCTGCTTGACCTTATAGTCGGCTAAGGCAGCTTTAATAGCATCCTCAGCAAGCATAGAGCAGTGAAGCTTGACGGGCGGTAGACGCAGCTCCTTGGCAATATCTGTATTCTTCAACTTGCCAGCCTCATCAATAGACTTTCCCTTTACCCATTCAGTGGCCAGAGAACTGCTAGCAATTGCCGAACCGCAGCCAAAAGTTTTAAATTTAGCATCAATGATTTTTCCATTCTCGTCCACTTTGATTTGCAATTTCATAACATCGCCACAGGCAGGAGCACCTACCAATCCCGTGCCAACGCTTCCGTCCTTCTTGTCCAGGGAACCCACGTTGCGCGGGTTCTCGTAGTGTTCAACGACCTGCCATATAAAGAAATCGATGTCATTTATCAGCACGCAATTCTTATCTTTTTGCGTGGCTCGAAATTAAAACAAAAACAAATGGCGATGTAAATACACATGCATATAGTATATATTAAGACATTACGAAATAGATTTCCGTGCGGCATAAAAGTTGAAATTTTAACTTACATTTTCATGATACAGTGCCACTGGCACGCTTTGAACTCGTCGAAGATGGGGTCTTAGAAGTTTTGCAGAAGTGCGTACCAAAGACATGTTTATTTTTAATTTGTAATTCTCACAAGTAAATTTATTTTTAAATTGAATTGTTGTGAAATGACAATACGATACGAGTTGAAAACAGAGACACGGCTAAATGCGGCGTAGTTTTTATCGAGTCAGTTCAATTCGGTTCATTGAACTAGTTTTACAATTGAACTTGTGAAAAGAATCACCTTTAATGATTCATTTCAATTCCGTTCTCATAAACAAAACTAGCTTTTTGCATGTACATATTTATTACAATTCCTTGCCTGAATAAATATTGTTTTACAATATATAGGTTTTTTCTTTGTAATAACAAATAATGATATACATATTTAACTTTTAATGCTGATGCTATGTACCTCTTGAACTTCGTGCTCGTGTCACGTTATAAAGCTTCAACATTTGGGAATATAAATTAGTCCATTTCTAAAACATAATTTAGCCATGTCCCTTAATGCAAAAGAAATGGATAATTTTCCGTACACTTTTATTTTAATTCATTTATAGCATTATCATTAAATCTTTATTATTATCGCCATCTCTATACCGTCGACATAGACTTATTTAAATATACAAAAAATTGTGTATTATAAAAAATTGATTTTTTTCATTTTTGTTGTTGGTTGCTTTGCATGTGGGACTAAGGGCAAGCCGCCTACCCCAAATAAGACGTTGGCTGTTGCGCCCCCCTACAACAGGCAGCCACCTTGTAGGGAGAGTTTAAGAGCGAGCATGTAGCGGGTGAGACTTCAGTCTTCGACAGCATATTTCTGGGTCCATTCGCGTGCATTGCGTATAGCCTCGGCCTCGTTCACTTTCCACAGCTCGGCCACATCGTTGGCTAATGGATCATCCGGATTGGGAGCGCTGAGCAGCGCTTGAATGGATAAAAGAATGGTACGAATTTGCAGTGCCGGACTCCACTTGTCCTTTAACACATCGAGACAAATGCGGCCGAGACGATCAATATTCGGGTGATAGATCTTTGTAATGAAACGCACTTTGGGCGCCGACATAGGATAGTCCTCTGGTAGGAACAACTCCAGTTTGAAGACGCCGCCCTCAAATGGCGAATCATTGGGGCCGGCGACAACTACATGGAAATAGCGAGCATTGTTCTCATCGGGAATAGCATTAATTCCAGGCACTGGCTCCTGCATCAGGCGCTGCGTTTCCTTGATGATGCGACGTGGCAGACTGGACATGTTTTAGGCTTTTCTTTCCCTCCCAAGTTGTTGTTGTCTATAGTTAAATTCACGCAATTGGAGAATGATAAAAATCCACTATTTGGCCTGTTCGCCCACAAGCCTACTGATTTTATACCTAATTTGTTTTGTATAATTTAAATCAGTATATGATAATCACGATTATAATTGTACAATTATTTTTTATAGTTTGTCTAAGAGTTTTACAAAAGCAAACTAGCCTGTGTCCCTAAAACTCGAACAAAAAAAACTAGTTCATAAAATGGAATCAAATTGCACAACAGCTGGTGGAGTAGTGTTGGAAAATGCACACGGACATCCAAGGAACACTAGCACGTTTCGACTTACAATTGCATGCTGATTAGCTTGATAGTGTATTAGGCGTTAGTATCAAACTGCCAGCAAGAATAGCAACAAAAGGCTGACATCGACTCCTCCTAAAAACCCACATAAATTTGTCGAATTAACACAAATAGTTTTATAAGTTGACTCCAACGACAATAAAATGACGTCACGCAAGCGTAGCGGTAGCGGTTCCACCAAACGTCCCAAGGAAAAGGTTTGTAAATATGCGTACCTTTCCCCAAACGAACTTGAGTGAAATCCGGGCATTTCAATGTTTCTAAATACAGGTTGTTTACATATATGAGCTGCTGTGTCGTGGCGAGGATCCCAGCGCTGATAGCCCAGAGTTCTGGAACGAGTTCTTTTTGCTGCAACCCAATTTTGAATCACTCGAGGACCAAATCAGTAAATTAAACAACGAACAGCTGCAAGTAGTGAAACCGAACTTGAATACACTTTTTCAGAAATGCATCGAAATGCTGGACACTGCCAAGGGTAAGACAGAGTCGCCTTCATTCCTCTTGCATACCTAAAACTCTTTGTCCCTTGCAGAGGATCATCCAAAGCGTTTGTGCAACAGCCTGCAGACCCTATCCTCGCTGTTTTATGGCATATTCAAAAAGTGCAATACAGAAGCCAGTTTAAACATACTGAATGAGATATTTGGCCATGAGACTATGGATGAATGGTTAAAGCTATTAATGCAATATTGTAATCGCATTCTGCTTGGCGATGTGACAGAAAATGCACGCTTTATGTGCCTGAAACTGCTTCTGGTGCTTGTGACGGGCACAGATGTTTGCCAGAATGTGCTCTTTGAATACCTGATGATGCACAGCCTGTTTGATGCGTTTGTGCGCCTTCTAAGCGATCCTACATTTCGTACACAGCATGGGCATGATATAGTCATACTGCTGACCATTCTGGTAAACTATCGGAAGCATGAGGCAACCAATCCGTATGTTGTGCAGCTTTCCATATTAGCCGATGAGTTGGCATTAAATGGGTAACGTGCATATTTAATTAACTAAGTGTGATTGATAAGAAAACAGTAACATTATGATTTTATCACTTTCCAGATATGGGCAAATGATCTCGCAATCTTTGATCGATTTCTGCCGTCAGTACATGCAAAGTTTAAACAATGTGCAATCTTCCTCGTGGTTCTCGTCGCTGTCAAGTATGGTGGGCAACATGTTTGTATCCGACGAGGGTTGTGAGCGAGTGCAACAAATCAAGGCCAACAATGGCCTCCTGCTGGCCCTCTATGAAGCAGTGCATCTTAATCGCAATTTCATTACAACGCTGGCGCACACACAGGCGGAGTCAAGTGCGCCGCCATCGCCCAGTAACACATTGAGTCTGACACAGCCAGTGCCTGATTTGGCCAATGCGCCCATTATAGATATGACGCAGTATCCCACAAATCTGCTTGTGGCCGTTTTTCAATATTGGTAAGCCTGTTGCAATATTGAAATTGATCGATTCTGGTTTATTGTTGATTGGTTTTTCTTTTAGTTCAATTGTAATGCAGGATAATAAGAATGAGTCGAGCATTGCTAATTTGAAGCTTTGTTTTCTCATACTTACTTGTATATCGGAGGATCAATACGCAAACTCAATGATGCACGACAGCAATTTGACGTTCAAGGTGATGCTACATCGCGCCCAAATGCGTCATCGTAAACTAAACGTGGATCGCGTGGGCAAATCACAGCCTTTAGCAGCTACTCTGCTGGATTTGCTGGTTGAGTTTATTGTGTCGCATTTAATGAAGAAATTCCCCATGGAATTGTATCTGCTCTGCATTGGCGTCATACATCGCATTCTTTGTTATCAAAAACGTTGCCGCGTCCGCCTAAATTATCCCTGGAAGGAGCTCTGGTCAGCTTTAATTGGCCTGTTGCGCTTCCTGGTTAATCAGGAGCAGACGCTGGTCAAAAAGTGCAATATATTCCATTTGTCGCTGCAAGTGGTTAACATTTTCAATCTATTTATTACCTACGGCGATACATTCCTGGCGACAACAAATAGCTATGATGAACTCTATTATGAGCTAAACCGCGAGGAAAAAGTCTTTACGGAAATACATGCCATGGGTAAGCTTAAAACAGAATTTACTTTTAGCATCATTTAATAATTTACTTTATAGTTTTGCGGTACACAACAATGCCGGAGTGCGAATACAAAGAAGACGTTATAAAACTATTAAGTGCTCTTGTCAACATACTTGCCATTGTGAAGCACTTCCAGAACAAGATCAAGGAATGGTTGGCGGAGCAGGGTTTGTCTACGCCTACGGAGGAGCAAATACTTGATGTTGTACGCAAGAATTATGACCTTACGCTAAAACTGCAGGATTCGTTGGATCAATACGAGCGATATGCTGAGGCGCCGCTTCACAGCAGCTTTTTCCAAGCCATGGTGCGTGATGTAGTCAATGATACACGTAAACACATTTATGGCTATATAAAGGAGGCTGTCTCCGTTATACCGGAGCAGGAAGTACTGTTAGCAACAGTCACACCCTCCCCAGTGACGAATACACCATCCACGTAGAAGCTGACTGGCTTCAAGACTGTTAAAAATTGTTTCCTGGCGTTTAGTTATGTAATTGTATTATTAATTAATCAATCTCTGGAAGCATACACTCGATGTAATCTATAAGATTTAAAGTGCTTTTGCGAGCTTTTGTTACATTACGTTGTCAAGCAGTGCACTTATTCATACATATAATATATGAAAAATACATACGTATATGTCTACCGCTACTATTTATCATTATAAATATATTTGGAAATATATTTCACATATTTGTCTATATCACTAGTTTACAGCAAGAAAGGAGCTGGGCTCTCATATACATTTTTTTATGTATTTTTGGACGCTGATTTCAAAAATGCAAACCAATTTCAAAGAATGGTATTCGAGAAAACCGCAATTAGTTAGTTTTTTGGCAGTCTTTCGACTTATTTGTTCATATCTACATCAGATCTTATTTGAACTTAAATAATGTTACACAATCCAATAATTGTATACCCTTTCTAACGGTATGCCAGTTATGCGGATCGAATAAGAATTAAAGAAATTACAAACCCTCAAAGTTGAAAAATGTGAAAATTGTTTGCATTTTCGAAAAATTGCTGAATTTCAATTGCTCTCTAAAAAATTTAACAAATTTATTTAAATATTTTTTAAGATTTAATATGTTAGACAATTCTTTTACGAATATTTTAAGTATACATTTGTCCAAATCGGTCAATAAATGTGGTAGTTATTCAGCAATTTGTTAGATACCTAGATGACCCCAAAATGTTTTAGTGTCAATCGATAAGGTTGATCCTTGTGATTCTAACGCACCAAAAGTTATAAAAATCCGAAAAGATTTGGTCAACTGGGAGCTACTTATCAAAATAAAGGCACCCTCAAAGAATGCAATACTTTTAATACAAGCCAAAAATTTGTCAGTCAAATTGACCGCGGTTAAAAGTGCCAAAGTACCAGGCGAACAGAATCTTCAGAAAGTGGCTCCTCTGTTAATAACATAATAGCGACCTGTTAATAGCAGAAACACATCAGCTAATGTCCATTTCAGAAAGATGGTTGTCATTTGACGAAATCCTAACCTAATTGGAAAAAAATTGGTGCATTAGAATCGCAATCTAAATTGGCATATATTTCGTTATTTAAATTATGAAATAAACTTATACAAATAAATCGAAAAAATCTGTTTTCACCTTTGTTCTTTCAAAGTGACTTTTGTACTTGAAATACGATTTATACCCTTCATATATAACATTTCTCTCTTAAATTGTACATTTTCGCCAAATATGGCTGAAAAAGTGATGAGCAAGGTGCATTTTTTCTTGAGTGTTATTACAAATTGCTGAACAACTACCACATTTATTGACCGATTTGGACAAATGTATACTTAAAATATTCGTAAAAGAATTGTCTAACATATTAAATCTTAAAAAGTATTTAAATGAATTTTTTAAATTTTTTAAAGAGCAATTGAAATTCAGCAATTTTTCAAAAATGCAAAAAATTAAAATTTCCAAAATTTTAAAACATTCACGATTTGTGGCTCAATACCTTTCATATGTTTGTTTTACAAAGCAAACTTCTCTTTTAGCTAAAAAGTCTTAAAAATATATAGTTTTTTTTTTATATTTGCTTCTTTATTTATATATATTCCCAAGCTTTCTAAGTGTTTATATTTATTTTTTTTTTAATACAAAAAGTGTAAATATATAATAATAATAGTAATAATAATATTTTTGTTGGCTATGTAGTCGCATTTATAGTCTATGGTTTATACTATATGTAAATTATATGTATAACTTTTGTATACAACATTTGCACACGATAAACATTTTCAATGCAATAAATTGGATAATTCATAGATCAAAAAAATTAGCAAGTCGCTAAAAATGAATTATTTAAAATTGAATTACAACTATGTATGTAGATTTTTAAAATACATATGTAATAATAAATGTGAATTAATTTCTTTAAAATATACAATTTGTTGTGAAACTAAATGCTAAAGATTTTTATACAGTTTATATATTTTCTTTTTTGTGGCGTTCGTTTTATAAATTTTTGCACGAACGCTTATATTTTACTACACTTGGATTAAAAGCAATAAAAAAAGATCACTTTAAGGCACAATTAACAAACAATATTAAATTAAATTAATCTTTTATAAGCAATGCCTAAGTTTCTCTTTCATTTTTTGCGCTCTTGTCGTGGAATTGTGGCTTATTCGATATATCATGATATTATTTACAATTGTATGATTATATTTCGAGGATTTTCATGCGTGTGTGTTTATGTATTTATTTAATTATGAGAATGAGTAACGCTTTATAACTATGTATCCGTAGTGCTGTACTGCTTAAAAGTGATCCACCTTGACGGATACTGTGTGGGCAGCTGCATTGCTGGGTAGATCGATGTTGTCCCATTCGGTGTGTAGGTTCTTCTCACTATCGGTGGCCTTTAGGGCCAGGCCCAACGAAGCGGTGCGTCCGGCACAATGCGGTATGTTGAGTGTAACTGGCACCAGAAACTCAAGGCCCTGGGGCCCGCACATGACGAGTGGTGAGAGCATTGTTTCACCTGTAGTGGAAATTAAAATTAATTAATTAGAACTTAATTCTCACTTGTTAAGAGGTGTCAATATAGATGCTGGTGTTGGTGTGTGTGTGTAATTGTGTTAAGTATAGCAAAATAATATATAATTTTTGGTGTTACGAAAAGTTGGGTAATACCCTTTACTAGAGTGTAGATAGTTTTTAAAAACATTTAAAGGAATAGATAAAGTACACAGAAAAACAAGAAAGTTATATAGAATATTTCTTAAATATTTGAAATATATATTTGTAGGTTTATACAGCAAAGTACCTAATTGCATAAAAATTATATTACATTTTATTTTCTTGACATTTTCTTGGAGAGGCATAACAAATAACAATTATTTTTTGAAAATTAAAATTAAATTAAAATCAACTCGTTTCAAAGTGTAACTAGAAAATTACCTAAATTATATAAAAAGTTGCTCCGATATCGAAATTGGGCACATGTCTACTGATCTCGATTGAATTGACACCTTGTTAGGAGTTTGGAACTAAACAACTTAGAATTATTAAAAAATTAGTAATAAATTAAATAAACCAAATATAGTTTATTGTAATGTGTGCGCCAGAAATCTACAAAAATAATATCTTTTTAAAATGACAAGAAATATAAGATGTATGTGACGCCATGCCAAAAGTGATCTTTGAAATTCCAAAACAGAAGAAATCAATACAAATATAATAAACCAAACTAATTAATAGTTTTATAAAAAATAAGCAAATTATTTGCAAGCAAATTTAAATAAATGATCGTGTAGTAATAAATACATATATATATAAATATATATATAAATACATATATAAATACATATATATATATATAAAAGAGTTCCGCTTTACCAATTAGTAAATTAAATATGATAAAATATATAAAAAAACATGCATGAAATGGAAAAAATATTAACTACAAATTATAAAAACCATATACTTGTAAATATAAATTAAGATAGGTAATAGGATAGTATAGAAATGATAATATATATGCTTATTCCGGAACTCACTTATAATTTAAATTTAAATTCGCATTAGTTTATAAGTTTTATATTAAAGAATAAATATCAAAAATAAATGAAAAAGTTAAGTTTTATATTAAAAAATAAGTTTCAAAAATAAATAATAAAAAAAAACTGCAAACATTTTAAATCAAGTGAGAGCCGGAATTAAGCTAAATATTTCTGTATTTTTTACTCATTAAAAATTAATGAATTTTCATTCAAAATATCGCAAAAACAAAATAAACAAATCATAAAATCAAAAAATAGGAACTTGTGAATTTTTGCTTTAGTACTAGTTGTTGTTGCTTGTGGCATGTTGCATGTTGTTGTTGTTGGTTGCAAGAGGTGGTAGTGGAGTAGGAGTACACAACACAATACGAACAATACGAGTGTAGAAAGTTAGTTAGACCAACCATTTTCCATGTCAAGCGGTGGTCCGCCAACAGCCTGTCCCATCCTTGGATCGCTGACCGTAAAATAGATCTCCTGACGAACGCCAGCCGGTATGGCACCCGGCGGTATCTGCAGCGATACATGCCACAATTTATCCGCCAACGTGCCACCGCTAGAGTCAAAGAAGCCGCGCGTGGTGCTGGGTTCACGCGGCAGGCTGGGAAATGGGCCAGAAGCACCAGGTGTACCATTTGGCGCCACTGGACCCGCAATGGGCAGCGACATACTGCTGCTAAATGGTGTACTCGTTGCACATGGTGGTCCCACCGGCAAACTGGCCTGCGAGGTGTACTGCGTCTCAATGGAGGTGCAACTATCGCCCATGGGCGAGCTAGGTGGTGGCCCCGTGCGTTTCAATATGTTCGAAATGTGAAATGGAGCACGCTGGGCGCGTGGCGACAAGGGTTGCTGGCCGGAGGAACTGATGGTCTGCTCTATGCTCTGTGGCAAGGGGCTAATCACATCGGTGGCCTCAAAAACATCATCCGATATATTTTGTGTCTCACTGGCCAACATGGCCACATTGTGTCTAGTATTCTCAATGACCGTAGGCAGCTCCGTAATCTCTGCTGGCTCTATGGAACTTTCCGCTTCATTTGGCTGCCGCTGCTCATCGTCATCAAATTCACTTTGCACCAGCGGCGCTTGGCCTATTACGGCCGTATTCTCAATGACCGTATCCGAGGATCTTTGCAAATCTGAGCGACTTAAGGTGCTGTCCTGTGCCTCCTCAGTGGGCGCATTTATTTCGACTTGAACTTGCTCCGTTTTGCATTCTTTCTCTTTCTTCTCGTCCGTTTCATTCTCTCGCGATTGCAGGATGCTCTCCTCGCGCGTCTCATAAATGGGCGCCGGTCTGCCCATATCCCGCTTGGTTACATATATTGGCTCCGCCATGCTGTCCAACGCCTCACGCCTCGTCTGATAGATTTGATCGCGTAATTGTGTGCGTGTCGCTTCCCGGCGGGTTTGATAGTTGCCCTCGGAATTGGAGCGTTCGGAACGATCGTCACTGCGCTCCGATTGACTGCTGCTCTGGGCGCTCAGTTCACGTTCCATGTCGCGTTTGCCCTGTATGATGCGCTCCTGCATCTCACGTTTCGATTGATACAAATGATTCCGTTGCATTTCACGTTGCATTTCGCGTCGTGATTGATACAGCGGCTCCGCCTCTTCGCCCTGCTCATTGGCAGCGCCGGGATAAAAGCGACGACGTGTCATTACCTCCGAGTTGGGGGCACGCCTCTGCTCAGACATCATATAGGCGGCCTGACGACTCTGATAAATATCCTGCGGCTGTTGCGGATCATAGCCCGCACCACTGGCTTGAGCCATGGATCGTCTGCTGCCAGGTGGCGCTGCACCGTTACGATCCGCTGTTGTGGTACTATGACGCCGCACAATGCGTCTGCCACTGCGTCCACTGACCGCCGCCGCCGCCGCCGCCTCTGCCTGACGGCGTTCCAGATCGATGCAAGCTCGATTTGCATATAGATCATATTGCTCATAGCCGGCATAACCATTGTCCGGTGGCCGTGGCATGCGTGGCACTGTGCCACCAATATTACCATAGATATCTTCACTTTCCAGATTCTGATACGTGCTGTTCATCATCTCTTGCTGTGCATAATGACTGCGATAATATTGTTCCTCGGGCGGCGGCAAGGGTGGCCGTTCCTCAAAGCCAGCTGGGTAGGTAGGATACTCATCCGGATAATAGGGACGTTGAACGCCACGTTCCAGCATCGATTGCTGACGTCTTAGGCCTTTGGGTTTGCGTTCCGGCTCCACCATGCTATTCATGCGACGCAATGGTCTTGTGGATTTAATTAATGCATTCTTTAACGCTGTCAACGGACTCTTCAACACCGATTTCTTCTTCTTGTGCGGCGGCAGCGGTGGCGGTGGTGGCATCTCCATGCCACGCTCATCATAATACTGCTCATGTGGCGGCTGAGCCTGGGCTCTATACCCACGACTGTTGGTGCCATAATGGCTATAATAGTTGGGATCTTGGGCATGTGGTGGCCTTTCATTGGGATAGCGAGGTGCAGATCTTGATCTTTGCATTTGATGTGGATAGGGATGTGGATGCGCACCTGGTGCTGCTGGTGGCGGCATGGCATAATAATCATCGTAACGCGCATCGTATGGCTCCATTTCGCTAGAGTTTTGAATTTTTTTTTATATATTTTTTTGGTATTTTTTGTTTTGATTAAAAGAAAGTTTTAATTGTTGCTGAAATGCCTAGGGAAATTGCCTCAGAATTCTCAATAAAAATTTACAAATTGGGTTCAAGATTTCACAATTTTCTAACGCTTTAAATATATATTTAAATTTTATTTAAATGCCAAATCAATCAAAAGACAAAATTAGTTACTTGAACCACAATTTTCCTGTTTTGCGATTTTCTGCAAATCTTTCGCAAAAAACACACACAAGCGCATATCAAATATATTTTTTTTTTGGTATAAATACAATTATTATATTTTGCAAATTAACCAAATTGTAGATAATTAATTAAGAAAATACCTTTTACCAAGTTTATATATTTAATTCAAGCAACATTTATGAGAATACTAGAAAGTCAATTAGTTGTTTTTGAATGTTAGTTTTAGACATAATCATTTTATTTTATTTTATTTTATTTTATTTAACCCAAAACCATCATCAATTCAATTACAAAAAAAAATAAATGTATTGAACTCTAGATTAAAGAGAAAAATAGTTTAGAAATGGAAAAAAAAAATGCTTGAAGCATGTTTATAAAGTGTGTGTAGAGAAATTCTAGAAAAAGTAAGGTAAAATACTGAAACTGCATATTGTAAAAAAGTTGACCCGAAAAATGTTTTATTTTCGTTATTTTTTCCAGCTTTTTATTATTATTATTTTTTTTTTTTACGTACAGCGCAACAATTTGTAATTTAAACAGCTTGCAAATATGTTAAGCAATTTATTTTTTTGGTTAATAATTTTGGTTATTGCAAAATACAATAATTAATTTGATGTGCGTCTATAAATTAAACCAAACGAGAAGTTATTATCCGATTTTATATAATATGCGATTTTTGTGCGTTTTGTGAAAAAATTGCGTCAAATGAAATTGAAAATTTTGTTTTCCAATTGTATTTATATGGATTTATATAACATTTTTAATGACCAGTAACCGCATGATTATTATGAATATTGGCAATATGATTGATTGATTGACTGACTGATTGATTGTTGTAAATGAAAAATAAACAAAAATGGCATATAACAAAAATAAAAACATTTTTCGTTAACACAAATATGGAGCTTGGACAGAGAGTACAGAGCACAAGTTGTGTAGAGATTTGTATTTTTTTGCCTAGGTCTTGAAAAACCTATACAAATTTCTCAAAATCTATGTATTTGTGGTTCGGTTTCTTTTTCTTTTTTTTAAAGGTTTGGGGTAATGGAACGTTCAGTGTATTATATGGCATACAGTTGGCCAGAATTGTAAGCGCACACTTACCTCATATTGTGATGGTGCCCAACAGTGGCGCCGATTTGCGGCTTACGATATAATTCAAATGCAGAACCGCGCTGTTCCCGACTTCCAGCCAGATCGAGTGCATGTCGTTCGGGTGTATGGGGTGGTAGATTTCCTGGAGGGGTAAGAAATTAAAAAGATAATTATTATAAGGTTATTTATATAGGAATAATAATTAATGTTATAGCTAGAAATTTTAAGATGCAATTTGTAGACTGAAAATGATTTCATTTTATATAATTTTAAAATTGTTTTATAATAAGAAAAAAAGTAAAAGTTACATTTTAATTCTAATTTTAACATTTGAAAACATTGAGCACGATTCGGAATTATTAATATTTCCAAAGATGTTTCAAAGTAATATAATTATTATTGAGTTTCGATTAAATAACTAATTCATGATGCGAATTTCTCGTAAGGATTTTAGCAGTTATAAGAAACTGGCAACAGAAATGAGTAAATTATTTTTTTTTTTTAGGAAAAATTAAACTGTTAAATTGAATCAATCGACAATTATCTTAAGAAGATAATAAAGATTTAACAAATATTAAAATATTATTAAAATATTATATAAAATATTTATATAAATATTACAAAATGAATCAATCATTTTTTACAAAATAAAATGATTTATTTAAATAGAATTAACAAGAAAAATTATAAACTTGTATTATATATAAACTGGGATCGGAAATAAGGAAATGTGGATTTTTTTATTTAAGAAAAATAAAACTGTGAAATTAAGTAAATCAATGGTTATCTTTTGAGGTTAATAAAGATTTGTGAAAATATTGAAATATTATTAAAATGTTAAATAAAAATATTTATATAAATATCACCAAATGAATCATTTTATACAAAATAAAATGAATTATTTAAATAGAATTAACACAAGGAAAATTATACATTCGTATTATATATTAACATTTATAAACATAAATATTATCAATAGTAATTTTTAATAATTTTCCAAAAATACAAAGTGTCTACGTTAAGCACTTATTTAGTAAAATATATTTAGTATTTAGTAAAATATAATGAATTACTTCAATATAATGAATTACTTCAATAATTAAAGGTAATTGAGTTGAAAAGGAAGCAAAAGCATAAACTCTATTACTCAATTCCCAATTTTTATAATCGCTTAATAGGATTATTAAATAACGCATGACAAGACTATTTTAAGGGTTAATAGTTTCCAGATATACTAAGTTAAGCACGTATTTAAAAGTTTAAATATTGGAAGAACAACTGATTTCTTTCCAAATAATAAAAAACTCCTTCAATGATTAAAATTAATTGAGTTGAAAAGGAAGCAAAAGCATAAACTCTATTTTAAATTTCCTAATTTTAATATTCGTTTAAATATGAATATTAAAAACCTCCTATCAAATTTTTACCTATGGGCGGTGGCATGCCACGATGTGGCGCTATATAAGGACCGGTACCGCTGCCACCATTATAGTGATGACTGTTGCCATTGTAGCCATTGGCAGGTGGATATTGCTGCTGGGGCGGTGCCTGGCCATAGTTGCCATTGCTGGCAGCATAGGTGGGCTGCTGCATGTGGCCATTGCTGGGCTGACCCTGATGCGGAGAACCAGGCGCTGGCGTCTGCTGGGCGTAATGATGATGCGAGGGCGTTGGCGGATAATAGAAACCATTGGGTGAACGTGGCGAACCAGAGTCCTGTAAAAGTAAAAACGTTTAAAATATTGAACTCTAATTTATGAGTAAATTTCCAAATACTTACGCCATTCTCCCAGGGTGTGGTGCCACCGCTGCCACTGCTGCCACCGCTCTGTACGGGCGGACGATAATTTTTGGGTTTGGGTGGCGGTACGGGCTTAAAGGGACCGCTGCCATTGCTACTGGGCGTGGCACTTCCGTTCATCTGGCCGCCATTGTTGACATTGGGTGGCTGGACAACGCCGCCATGTGGATTCTTCGGTAATTTGCTGTAGTCAGCTTGGGAAACGGAGTTGTTGCGGCTGTTGTGGTTGTGTTTGGGACGTGATGGATTTTATGGTGTGATTGCACATACAAAATGTTGTGTGGTTGTGTGTATGTGTGTAATAGCGAAAAAATACAGGTGTTGTTTGATTGAATCACAAAACAAAAGCGAGAAAGAGAAAAAAGTTTGATATAATTATATAGGATAATATGTGTGATAAAAATAATGATAAATATGTATATTCTATGAAACAGATAAAACACAGCACAATTCTATAATTTTAATACAAATATCGTTTATTGCATAGTAGACATAGGGACTTTTGTTTTTCTATTTACAGAATTGAATAAGATAATGCAAGGAATTGAATTTTTGATGCAGTAAATTGAAATTTCTTTAAAAATTATGTATAGAAATGAAAAGACAATTAAAAAATAAATAATATATATTTTGAATCGTATAAAAAACTAAAGAGTTTTTGTATTATCTTTATATGAATGTGATTGTACATTTATGGAGTAAACAATAATATTGAATGCAATATTTTCGTATTTCGTTTTTTTTTAAGTTTCTTTTTTAAACAAGCGTATCGTATGCAGAGACACTTGGCACCAGGGCCGACATATGCAAACGTGGAGCTGGAATGGGTCTACGACTCCAGATGCCCAAACCCGTGGCAGATGCATCCATGACACTGAGACGCGTCAAACTGTGCAGCTGCACGGCACTGGACGGCTGAGAGCGTTGGGTGAACTTGAAATGCAATTGGGGATTATGCAAATGGTAGCGTCTATTGGGACAGCAAACAGGGTAGCGACAATATCAAAGAAATAACAAATATTTATTTATGTTTTAAATATTTACGAAACGTTTGAAAAATGCATGCGTTTTTAATTGACATGATGTACATCATAAAAGAAAGAGAGAGTAAAAGTTTGTTTGTTTGTTTGGTTGATTTCATAAAATATTTTACATTGTTTGCCGTATAAGATTACTTGGACGTAGCACATACCTATATTTGCCGTAATCGGTTTTGGTCTCCACAACGGGTTTGCGTGGACTGCTATCCAAGCCCAGATTCGAGGGACGCTGCGGTGTGCCATTACGTGGATCTGCAAGTTAAATAATGTGTTAAAAAGATCTGTTTAATTTGAGAAACTTTGTAAATACTTACCAATATTACGGGATGCATTCATATCGTGATAAAGTGGCCTGCCGGGACTACTTTGGCGATTTAGATCATTAGCCGCTGCAAAGGCGCGATGATCATGTGGTGCCGAGCGACCATAATCATGAGATTGACCGACTGGCGGCAAAGGACGACCACTAAAAAATTAGTTTTATGATTAGTGATAAATTCAATTTAAAATGTTATATTTAATTGTTTAAAATAAAAGAAGCTCGCTGATGATATTAGTAGGCAAAGTTGGCATTTGCATTTTTAAAGAAACTTGAAAAAAATTTAAATACAGCTGGATATAAATATAATACTTAAAAAAAAGATGATCTTGTAAATATTGATCTTGCAAATATTTATAAGGCCCTTAAAATTACCAAAATTATAGAGGTTTAGTTTTAAAATTAAATAAAGATTATGCCAGATATCAAACCAAATCTTGGTAATCTGGCAACCAATAAAATGTTTTCCAAATTGTTGAAAATGTAAACGAAATTTATGCGCTACATTACTGTATGATTTTATATCTTACGAAAAACCGTACAATAAAAAAATTTACGTCAATGGAATTTAATAGGCAAAATATTGGTTTAATTTTGTAATATATTGTGTAATCATATTAATTTAGCCAATATCTAAAAGGTTCTTCAAATGTCCAAAATTATAGAGCCAAATATTAATTAAAACAAATCTTTCTTTGTTTATAGCAACAAATAAAAATATTTTCTAAATTGTTGATAATGTTATTAAGGAAATTTATGCGCTAGATTACTTTATGTTTTTATGTCGTATGAAAAACCGTACAATAAATAAATGTACATCAGTGAAATTTAGTAGGCAAAATATTGGTTTAATTTTGTAATATATATTTTTAAATCAAATTTATAGCTTATTTTATTAATTCAGCCCATATTTATAGGATTACTAAAATGACCAAAATTATAGAGGTATATCATTAAAGTGAATTAATGATTATATATATTAAATATATTAATATATAATCTGGCAAAAAATAGAATATTTTTCCAAATTTTTAAAAATGTTCTTTCAACGAAATTTATGCCCTAGATTACTTTATTTTATGTCTTACGAAAAACCGTACAATAAATAAATGTACATCAATGGAGTTTAATAGTCAAAATATTGGTTAATTTTTTAATATATATTTTTTAATCAAATTTATAGTTTATTTGTGCAACGCAGCCTATATTTATAGGATCACTAAAATGACCAAAATTAAAGAGGTATATCATTAAAGTGAATTAATGATTATATATATTAATTAATATAATATAAAATCTGGCTTAGTTTCTTTCAACAAATAGAATATTTTTCCAAATTTTTAAAAATGTTCTTTTAACGAAATTTATGCCCTAGATTACTTTGAGTTTACGAAAAATAAATTAAATAAATATTAAATTTATAGATGAAGTTTAATAGGCAAAAAGTTGTTTCAATTTTTTGTAAATATTTTTCTTTGTTATAATTTTTATAGTTTAGTTTATTAATTTATCTACTTAATTCTTATGTTAGCTTCTCTCCTATAGTTTTCTCGCATACTTAAAATAACCTACCTTGCATTTGGTACTGATTTGAGATCATCGGGAGCATTGGGCCCCAGTCGGCCCAGATTCTGCATAGCCAATTGTGTATTATTATATGAATCGTAGCTGGAGACGCTGTCGTAAGTGGATGCAGCTCCACCTCCTCCGTTAACATTCGCCTTGAGCTGAGCTGGACTACCCATGGCCGCATTCATGCGTGCCTGACGGTCGAGGGAAGCCTGTTGCTGCTGCTGCTGCTGTTGACGTTCCATGGTATCACCTCCGGCATTGACCAATGCATTGCGGGATACATACTCGGCCTGCACATCATCCTGCAATACGGCCTTGCCAAATAGACGCTCCTGAGCACTGCGACCCAGAGTGCCGCCAGAGCTGCCATTGCGCGAGGATGTGCCAGAGGTATTTAGAGGCAAATCACCCGGCTTGGATTGACGATCAATGCGTGGCGGTAAATCCGGCGCATTGATGCCGTACAGCGACTGTGGGCGGGCTGAGACATCACCGGACTGTTGTTGCAGCTGTTGCAACTGTTGCTGCTGTTGTTGTTGCTGTTGTGGCACATTGGTGCCATAGATGCTATACTTGCTGGAGTCGAGGGTTTGTCGGCGATTCGGTGGCGGTTGTACACCATGATCGTAGGGTACCTGGTGCATTAAATAGTGCATTGCGATTGTGGAGTGAAGGGTAACGAAAAAGATTAGCACAGTTTGTGAATAATATGATATTAAATATGTTTATGGAATTGGGATTACTTTCGAGTTTTGTATATTTTTAGTAAGACGCATGCTCTTACGTGTGGTGGTAATGATTTGATTGAACCTCTTACCGTATATGGAGGTGGTAGTCCTTCACCAATTATGTCTCTATCCCTATCCAAGTTATCCTGGTTAGTGGCAATCGATGGATCTGAGCTCGCTTTAACCAATTGCGGCAAATTGCCAAGCGACAATGATGCAGATGGCCCGGGACTTAGCTCCAAGTCTGATTCGGGACTTGATGCGTACGATAAACGGGATGTGGTCATGGGGAATAGGAAATCATCGGAGAGGGACTCGACGGGCTGGGGTTTTTATTTTATTTTTCGTTAGGTGCAGAGGCAAAGTTAATTTATTTAATTGTTTGTTTTGAGTTATTAGCGATAAATAATCGAGTTTTGTTTAGCGCGGAAACAATTTCAAATTTTAAACGGTTAACGGGAAAATAGCAACGATTTTAGAATTTTTTTTTGATTTTTTTTTTCAATAAAAAACGTAAAACAGCAACAAGAAACGTAGATGAAACATAACAAAATAATATGATTGATTGATATGTTCGATTATAATTCGTTCGATTGCCAAGCATTTTTTTTGTGTACATAATATAATATGTGTGGACGAACACAATGTTTTTGTATTTTATATAATTTAATTTTAAATTAATTTTTTTTTTTTAGTTTTGGACGAGGACAATTCGTTATATTTTTGGGTTTGTTGTATTAATATGCATCGAGTTTACGGGATGATTAAGCGGGAAATGACCATGATGATGTTTTGGTTGTATATTTTTTGGTATATGTTTGTTTATGTAAATAAAAGAAACAAATGAAAACGATAAACATTTAGTTAGCAACTTGATATCAAATATTTTTTGGTATAGTATGGTATAGGGCAAATAAATATTTCACTTTCTAGCTATGAAGTGAGCCATTTTTTTGTTTTGCCTAGACTTAAAACTAAGTATGTAATTATGAAAATATATGTATGTGTTTTGTTATTTAGAATATTAGTAAGGGTAGGACACTTTTCAAAAGTATAGAGTGGAGAATTCTGATATCTACATGCTTTCAATACACAAATATATATATATATTTTATATACAGACACTCAAATATTTAGTAAGAACAACTACATGCATAATAATAATAATATAAGCATTTTATTCAAACTAAATTAACTTTGATTCTCATGCAATACATTCGCTACTTTGGCCCACATTTTTCTGGCTGTCAGCAGCATTATTATTATTGTTGTTGTTGCTGCTGCTATTGTTGTTATTCAAATTGGCAATCTGATTGGATAGATTATTAAAAGCCAGATTTAAAGATCGAAAACCCGCCTCCTCCTTTTGCAGTCCATCATCAACCAAAGTGCCAGCGCTGCTGCTGTTGTTGCCATTGCTCAATAAATCGCTTGTGGATGCAAAATTGCCATAGGATAACTTGGTGTTGCCACCGCTGGGCAGTCGCTGCTGTGGCTTGGCAATTGGTGCAGCAACTGCTTGCTTGGCCACAGCGGCATTACTGATCCCAGCCAGCTGTTGCTTGGTGGATGAGCCGGCCGTCTCCAGCTTTAAATTGCTATTCTTTTCTTTGTCCTGCAACAGATTCAAGCTGGAATCAAAGACATTCTTTTGCAACAGCTCGTGGTAGTAATAGGGCGTTGTGCGACGCTCTATGGAGACGGCACGACGTCCCAAGCAGGCGGTAGTAGCAGCCGGAGTGCGATATCCTCCCCGTTGGTCAGCATCATTTGGGGCAACAGTTTGTGTGGCATTCAAATAGAGATAGCTGCTGCTGCTGCTCAGCAAATTGGGCTGAGAGCTGTGATACTGTGAGCTGGCAACATCCTCATCGACAGCGATGCTATCGATGACACCGCCATCCAACAGTTGACCATTGCTGCCTGGCATCGAGGAGGCGGGTTTCAGTATGGGCACCATGGTATATGACTTGCGATTATGTTGCTGTTGTTGTTGCTGTTGTTGTTGCTGCTGTTGCAACTGTTGCTGTTTGTTAGCTAAATTGCCATATGGACCAGGACCATAGCCCATGGGCGGTGGGCGTGGCGGCGGTGTTAGGTTGCAATCATTTAGGGGCAATAGCGTAAAGGAATTGCGACGCAGCCGTGTTGCATTATAGCGTGGCACAGAGATTGATGTGGGGCGGCAGCAGGCGAATTTGCAAGGTTGTGCTATATAAGGTGGGAATAACATTTCGGTTGGGGATTCGGGTAACTGCTAACAAATTATTATTGATATATATGTGGGTGTGTTTATGTGTGTGTGTTGTGTGTTTCAAGAGGGAAAAAGAGGTTAGAAAATAAAATTAGAATATTTACCATAACCGTGTTGTAGATTAAGAATTATAAAGTTAATTTTAAAATTAAAATTACATAGTTAGAATAAAGTTCAAGTTAGGTGTGGTGGTAAAGTGGAGAGAGGTGTTTTTAATTTTAATTATAACTAAATACTTTGTTTAACTAAAATCCTGATAAACTATTAATTTTGAAAGTTTGTTTCTTAATGCAATATTTTTTGATTTGAAAATAATACTCTACACAATTGACCTTTCAGTCTTAAATTTTTGACAGTTTTCATGACAAACTGTACAATAATTTTTAGAAATTTTGTTCTTCATAAATCTGAGAGTTTATTCACATGTAAAATCGGTCGAAAGTTCAGAAAAAATATTTTAAAAATTTTTTCTTGCGCCGTTTTTGAATTAAGTAAAAATGTTTACATATTTATTTTATATTTTTTAAATGGAGCTTTGAATTACTTTAAAGTGATATAAGAAACCAAAATTCGAGTTTTGGATAAAGTATTGCTTAATAGGCATATTTAAATGAAAGATTTTCAATGCATTTTAAAATAACTTCGGAACAAATCATTAAATTTAAAAATGTTGTATGAAAATCTGAATAAATAAATAAATAAATGTTGTATGAAATGTTATTATATTTTTAAAAAGACAAATTTCTTTAAAAATTATCAAATTTAAAAATGTATAAAATTCTGAACAAATAATCCAATTTAAAAATATTGTATGAAATTTTATAATATTTTTAAAGGCAAAAAGGCAAATTTTTTTAATATAATTAAACGTAAAAAATAAATATTTTTTCTTACGCCGTTTTTGAATTAAACGAAAATATATACATAATTTTTTTAGTTCTACAGACAAAATTGCTAAATAGGCATATTTAAATAAAAGATTCATTCAATTCATTTTAATATAACTTTGGAATAAATAATTACATTTCAAAATGTATTAAATTGTGAATAAATAATACAATAGGTAAATTTTTAAACACCATTTTTATATTAGATTATTTATTCACAATTTTATACATTTTTAGATATGATTATTTATTTGAAAGTTATTTTAAAATTAATTGAAAATTTTATTATGTTTTTAATATAATTAAACTGGGTTCGAATTTATTTACATTTATCCAGTCTTTTTTTTAAGGTTCAAAAATAAACTTTATACAAGAAAATTTATTAAAATATTTTTTTTCCGAAATCAGCAATTTTTCATATGAATTAACTAACTATCAGAAGTTTGGGATACAAAATGCTGTTGCTGATTTTAGGTTTTCAATCGGATAAACATATACTGTTAGTCTCTGATAGGTATAATAAAAATGTATTTAAAAACCCTTCAACTTTCTATATTTTTGATTATTGTTCATTGTTTCTCGATCGGCATATATTGCTGAATATAATACATAATTTATTTAAGTGACTTTTTCAGTCTATACAGAGATATCTTCTACATTCAATAGAACTATCTTTAAGCACAATGATTTGTTTTTTTTTGTAAAGCCCCATCACCAATCGACAGGTTAATACATCCATAAAGTACAATGTTCAGTTTAAAATGTTACATATGCATTATTATTAGAGAGTCACGACAACGACAACGACATCGACATCGATACTATTGAAATGCTTGCAGACTTAGTACTAACTACTAGATAACAACAGGTTTATAACTGTTGCATATGAGTATATATAAGTACAAGTTCTAAGTAATTTGAGAACAGACAGGTTGACCAACTAGCACTCACCTTGGACTCGGACATCCAGACGGCGCCGCTCTGCTGCAGATCGATAGAATCACGTAATTTGCGATACCAGGATTCCTCATCGTTTAGCACAATCTGTGTGCTAAAGATGTGCGACCAGACGCGATCCAATTTCTGGCACTGCTCCAGCAGTTTCTTGGAGCTCTTGTGCGCCGCCTTGGGCAGACCATGACGGAGCTGTTTGATCACGTGCTTGCTGTCGGTCTTAAGGAATATAACAATGGGATAGAATTGTGCATAGTTGAGCCGATCCACTGCATTGGGTGTTATGTCCAACAGGGCATGCTTGCCACGATCCATAATGTCGCGTATGTGGGACAATCGAACAATGCGGCATTTGCCACTGCCAGTGCCGCTGCCATTGCCATTGCTGGTCTTGTCGTCATCCTGCAACGGTGTGCAGAATTTATCGGGATAGTCTTTGGCTAGTTTCTCCCTTGCCAGATCAGAGACGGGACCAAAGAGCACAAGGGGACGCACAAAGCCCGGATGCCGTAGAACGACACGCTCATAGGCGGGAAACTTGGAAATGCTGTCCGAGAAGACAACATCGTCCCAGTTCTCACGCGACAGGCTCTTGGAGCGACGATGCGTGGAGCTATAAGAAAAAATATAAATTTATATAATTTCTGATTTTATGGATAATTTTCATAGACTTACCGGCGACGTCTAAAGAAATTGCCACGTGATTCATTGGCATTCATTTCCTTTTTGGTGGCATTAAATTGCGCTGTGGCCAGCTCCTCGGCTCTCGATTTGTTTGGAATGACACCACGCTGCATCTCCTGATGGCCACGTCCGATCTTCAGCACCTGCCAAGAGCCTACGACGCCATTGTGCAGCGTATCAATCACACGAAATACATCACCCGCCTTGAAGGCCATCTCGCCCTTGGAGGGATTGTCGCAGTGGAAGTGTGTCTTGATGTGAAACGAGTCGCCACGCTGATTGGTTACCACCTCATCGTATTCCTCCTTGCAGTACTGCACAATCAGATCGATGCGATCCTGCAGGCTAAGCAGAAACAGCACAGCCTCCTCCCTTGTCACGCCATGCATATCCATGTCATTTACCTTGAGTATCTTGTCGCCCGGCATTAGACCTTGCAGGGAGGCCGGGGAGCCTGGTTGTACGGCGGTTACAAAGATGCCGGACTCGTTGCCCCCTGTCAGCCGTATGCCCACACTGCCCTCCTTTTGGAATGAGATGAAACGCGGCTCGGCACTTTGACGTTCCTCGTATAGCTGTCGTCGCGAGCTATAAAAATCCTCCTGGGCGGCACGCGGTGGCGGCGGCCTTGGTGGCTCCTCGACACGTCCCACCCGTCCACCATTGGTGGGTGTAACGGGTCTATCCAGCTGCTGCAGCGACACACCATCCATGATTGGGCCGCGCGAACGTCCACGTGGCGTCAAATTGCTCTTCTCCTCGTTGAGGCCATTGCCATTGACACTGGGCCCGTTCGAGGTGCGTGTGGGCGGTTGCACATAGAGATTCTGGGAGGAGTAACTGGCACCACCGGGCAAATAGGCATCATCCAGATTATTGCTGCAGCTGGACACTTGCGCCTGATGTGTGGCATACAGATTTGTATTGACCTGCTGATGGCCCGAATTATTCAATTGACTGACTGTCGCCTGATTGGTAATATCGCGTAGCACTACAAGATTGAGCCGCTCCTTGCAGCCATCGATGATCTTCTTGGCCTCCTTGAGGCTCATGGTATCGCCACAATTTGTATTATGTATCCTTGTAATGACATCGCCCTCTTGCAGCGAATAACCATTAGCTGTCAGCTGTTCCCGCGCCTTTGTCGAAATCTCCTTGACAAACAGTCGACAGCCCAGGACAATGCCATAGTCATCCTTCTTGCTGCCCTTGCTTAGGGTCACCTTGATGGGTTGACCGCTGCCACTGCTTGCATTCTGCACCAATGAAGAGTTCAAGGAATTCGGCTGACTCATGCTGGACATGACGGCGCTGGGCGCCTGGCTGTTGGCTACACCAGTTCCATTGGTCAGTCCCAGGCCCACCGAGCTCATGCTGTGCGAATGCTGATGCTGTGCGGCAGGATTTGCTGTGGCCATGTTCAAGGGTACACGACGTTTCACGACCAGTGTAACCGTATTTCCACTATCACGCAACACCTGCACCGCGGTGGCATATTCCACATTCTCCAGCGAGACGCCATTGACAGAAATGATGCGATCGTTAACTCTGCAAGGAAAAAGGGAAAATATATTAATAAAATATAAATGTTGGGTATACAAAAGTATATATTATTCTTATATAAATGTGCCATACATATGGGCAATAAGGGATAATTAATAGAATATTAATTTGTCCCTAAAATATGTAAAGGTAAAGTATGGTCTCAGGCTGATATTTTTCTTACAAAAAAAATATGGTAATTCTCTAGCAGAGAAACGAATACATATGATATCTAGTTAAATTATAGAGCTATTTGGGACCTATGACTAAATTCTGACCTAAAAATAAAATAAAAAATAAATATAATAAAAAATATTCGTCAACTATAATATAATAAATTATGGAGATATTTGCGCTCCTATATTTAGGTGTCACAAAATTAAAAATAAAGAAATAACAATAAAAATAATCGTTAAATTTTAATAAACGTTAATTCTTTAATATTTTATAAACAATTTAAATTATAGAGCTATTTACGGCCTAACACTTTTCGGTCTCATAAAACAAAAAATAAAAAAAAAATATTAGAAAATATTCGGCAAATTGTAATAATCGTTTATTAATAACTAATTTGTTTTCTTGGCAAAAAAATAAATAATATATACTTAAGTTTATTAATAAAACGCTATAAAGTAATTTGTTGTTTTCTTCTAAAAATAATAGAAAAACATAGCAAAATTAAAACTAAGCCTTAAATAAAGCTTATCGATTGAATCCCAATGATGATTTAAATTTATAAACTTAAAATTAAAATATTGTATTAACTCGAACTCGTTATTTAATTTAATTGAAATTGCTAGACCTTATAACAACCCAAGCTTAGAATTTAAAACAAATCCTGCTTTAGTTGCTTAAATTACAACTTCAATTGTTTTTTTTTTTTAATTAAAATAAATATTTTAAACCATTTTATTCTAAGCTAATAATCTTAACCAGTTATTCAATAATTGATTCGAAAAAATGTCAGAAAAGCAGAACAAATTAAAAGAAATTTGGATTTACAAATAAATATTAAAAAGGAAAATAAAATGATGAAATTTCTTATATTAATAAAAAAGAAATAATTAATAAAGAAACCTAAACTTCTTCCAAAAAGTACACAAACAAATAAATCTTTTAAAATGCATATTAATTTTAGATTGTATGTTTATAAATTAACCTATTTTTAGCTGCTACAGCTGTCTATGAAAATTCTATAGTAAGTATGCTAAGCACACTGTCTAATATTAGTTAAATAGCAAGAACTTTCAAGTCGTGACTGGCTTTCGACTTGTCCAATAACCAATATACTCTTATGCAGGTCATGGAGCTGTGACCTTGTCGAATAGCAAACCAATGGAAATTGAGCAATTAATGGCATATAATCATTAGTCTAGTCTAGCTAGTATAATTAACAAAATCCACAGTAGCTGAAAACACTTCAAAGTCTAAAAAATTGCTGGCCAAATGTATATAATGATTGTTGTCAATGGTAAAAAAAATAATACTTGATATCTAGTTACATGTTGGCCATAAAGAAAATCAGGTTATGCACGGATCAGAGTCATACGCTAATAAAACTGACAATTGTCTGTGCATAAAATGACTAGACATACTGTTTATGCATGGTTAGAGTAGCGTCAAATGAATCGAAATTGAGAACAAGTCCAAAACTGTGACAGAGACAGAGTTAGATATAGAGACAGCGACATCTAAGCGGCTTCCGTAATTCAATGGAATACTACAAAACAATAGAGTATAGGAATACCTGTTAGCTATATTTATACTTCAGTTTCTTTTACCTGCACAATTGCGAACTGTTCTTGGAACGGAACATAAGAGGATGACTGCGTAAAAGTAAAAATGTGAAATAAATAGCACATGACGAATATTATTTGTTGTACTTTTTTTTTTCTATATAAGTAGACGACGCATGATATAAAGATAATGATAATGATGAAAATTGCATGTCTGTGCCAACATAATTAACATGTCTAAGCGCGCATGACGAGCTCAGAGTCGGAGCCAGAGCCAGAGCCAGAGCCTGAGCTGGAGAGGATCTGTGCCACGTTTTACTTTCAGTTGACAAGAAGACTTCCACTTGAAGTCAGCTCAACAATTAAGCTGGTCAAAAATGCGGCAAAAAATAGGGAAAAAAAAAAGAAAAAACAGCAAAAGCACGCCGAAGCTATATACCCTTGCCATGGTCTTGCGATTATTTCTATGGCAGCTATATGTTGTGTTACGATTTTATTCAAACTTTATCTGCTAGTATAGAATGTATTTCTATATCGATATGGTGACTTTGGTTCTGATATTTTGATAATCAAAAAAGTTTTTCATAGAAAAACTAACTTTTCACCCAATTGTTCCTATGGCAGCTATAAGATATAGTCGCTCGATTATGATGAAAATTGTTCAGATTGTGCAAGAGATAATTATACATCGAATTGTTGAGTTTTATTCCGATATTTTGAAAAATAAAAATGTTTTTCATACAAGCATTGAAAAACAAAAAAGTATGAATATATATATGGATATATGGATATAGTGGTCCGATTTTAATGAAACTTTATCAGATAGTACAGAATGTATTTTTATATCGATATGTTGAGTTTGGTTTTGATTTTTTGATAATCAAAAAAGTTTTTCATAGAAAAACTAATTTTTCACCCAATTTTTCCTATGGCAGCTATAAGATATAGTGGCCCGATTATGATTAAAATTGGTCAGATTGTATAAATTATACATTATAATTATACATCGAAGTGTTGAGTTTTATTTTGATATTTTGTAAAACATAAAAGTTTTTCATACAAGCACTTTTTGGCTGATTATTCCTATGGGAACTTTATGATTTAGTGGTCCGATTTTAATGTAATTTAATCTGATATTTTAAAATATTATTCTACACCGATCTGCCAAGATTGTTTTTAATATTTAAAAATAAAAAACTTTTTTACAGATAATTTCTATGGCAGCTATATGATATAGTAGTCCGATCAGACTAATTTTAACACACAAACTACCTGCAACCATAATATGCATCTGTGCCAAGTTTCATCAAGATAGCTCAAAAATCAAGCCAAAAAGTTTGCATTTTATGCATTACACACTTTGTGACAATATTATAATACCCTTTAGCTAGGGTATAATAAAGTAGTTGTAAGCACATAATGAAGCTCTCTTAAGGTATGTGCTGGGCAAACATTCCAACTGAAATAACAGTGAAACTTCAGCTTTCATCTAAAGCGAACTCACGAAGCATCTGTCAGCCGGCCGGCAAAGTATTTTTTTTTTTGCCTTTTATGTGCAGCTAATTTACACACTTGTCGCCCCGCACAAATATTTTTCCAGCTCTATTCTTGGGATTTTCCTTTTGAAAAAATGTTCCTTCTATAATCCACATTACACAGGTAAACAAAACTTAAATTGTTCTCTGCGTCTGTCTGGGGCAGTGTAAATAGTTTCGTTGGAAAAAAGATTATGACAAGTTTTTAATCAGTTTGCCGCTAACGACAAACCATCGTAATGTCTATTGAAAAACGTTTTGGAATTTTTATTATCCAGCGTGGAATTATATAACCAAAAGCCTCGCAGAACCCAAAAAAAAAAAAACTCTGTTCAAACCTAAGTTTAATTATATGAAGGCTACGGCTACGTGAGCTGAAGTTTTAAAGTATGCGCGGTTTTTTTAGGTTTTTTTTTAGGTTTTTTTTATAATTTTGGGAGTGGGTTTTCGTTTCAAGTTCTAAGCATAAGATTAACGATGTCAGATGTGATGCTCTGTCAATAGGCTGGACTTATGAACTCAAGCTACCAAGTCGTGTTGTGCATTTTTGATGGTTTATTTCAATATCTGAATGGTGGTTGTAAGCTTTAAAGATTTAAACATCGATCAATGGCATGAAGATGTATAGAAAATTTAAATTAAATTAAAGTCAAAAGGCTTGAGAGAAAAATTGATAAGTAAGATGATTTTAATTGTGTTGATACTCATTTATTTAACTGAATTTAAACTTCTTAAATAGTTAGAGTAGTAGTAGTTAAGTAGAGTTTAATATGCATTAATTTAAAAGAATTTTTTATTGAGAATAAGTTAATGAAAAAAAAGTAGATTTTAATTTTGTAGATACTCATTTTTTAACTAATTTTTAACTTTTAAATAAGTAAAGGTATAATTTAATATATACAGATTTAAAAGTAATAAGAAAGTTGATTTTTATTTTGTGTAGATATTAATTTTGTTTTTGAATTTAAACTTTATAATTAATTACAGTAGAGTTCAATATGCACAAATTAAAAAGTAATTTATATTAAGAAAAAATTAATAAAATAGTTGATTTTAATTGTGTAGTTACTCATTTTTAACTGAATTTAATCATTTTAATTAGTTAAAGTAGAATAAAATATACATAAAGGAAAATTTAATAAGAAAATTGATTTAAATTGAGTAGAAACTATTTTTTTTTTTACTGAATTTTAATATTATAATTAGTTAAAGTGAAGTTTAATATGCATAAATTTAAATGCAAATTTTACTTAACTCAAAAAAATATATTTTAATAAATTAATTCAAGAAAAACACATTTATAATCAAATATTAATATGTTTTATATCTGATTTTATAACTTGTATTTTATTGATTTTTATTTTAAATATTATTTTATGGAAGTCACCTTCTCTGATATGCATATATAAATAGATTTTCTTTCTATAAATAACAAAGGAACCTAAAATACTTATATTTCAATATATGTATATAGGCAAATGCACAGTTTGCATTAGTCTCTGTTAAATACATAGAACTGGAAGCTCAACCATATAATGGGGGCACATTAAAAACCACAGAGAGTAACATCATGTTAAACATTTCAAACATAACAATTAATTTCCTGCCCCTGACAGCGACAACAGCTGACATGCTATCAGAAACATATTTATAAGAATTCTCAATTATAATTATCAGCAGCTGTTGGGCTCAAGTTCAAACATAAACTAACTACATAAAATGAGACAATTTGCCAAGTCATTTGGTAGCGCTATTGTTATATATATTTTTAAATATAGTACTTACTGCAAACGATCCTCGGCTGGTCCACCTTTGAGCACATCACTGACTGCTATCGAGGGATCCCCATTGGCAAAATGGGGATTATCACGTCCACCGGAAACGGCAATGCCAAACCCATAGCCGGGCACACGAGTCACCGAAACTGTATGATACTCCCATGTGGTGCGATCGCCCTATAATAAAGAGGAAAAACAAAAAAAAAATTAGATAAATAGGGAGTTGAAAAGGTATTATTGTAATAATAAAAAAAAATTTATATATATATATATGTGTGAATGCAAAAGAGAAATGAGGAATACGGCAATTTATTTGTACATATTTTTTTTACTTCTTCAATTTATTTCAATATATTTTAATTGAAATTTGTTAAGGATGGGCGCCCAACGATGCGTCAAACAAAAAAAAAACTATGTTTACGTGGCGGAAGTGCACATGTGACTTCCGTTTTACAAATTTACATATAGCACTTGTCTTACATACTTATAAAACTTTTGCAATTTAGTTTTTTATAACCAACAGGTTTTAGTTTATGTTTAAAGGGTAGATTTTTGTGTGGACAATTGGTTAATGCATTTATATATGCCATAAAAAATGCAATTTTAATGACTTTAAGCATTAAAGTTTATTTTAGTTTCGATAAGCAGCTCTCTATTAATTTAAAAATTTAAATTAAATATATTATTTAAAAAAATATATATATATTTTTCAAAATTGATTTCACTTATGCTTCAGTATAAAATATAAATGAAAATCTAATGAAAATAATTCTTGACTTTCTCTCCGTGGAGAAAATTGACTGACACACCTGTCATTATAAATTAATTGATTTTGTCTGGGCTGCAACTTGTATTTTTATATATAAATTGTTAATTGTTTATTTCATTAACACACTCTGCGGGTGGCATATATTTTTTTTTACTATTTTCAAATCGAAATGCAACGCTCAACCCTCAAATGGAAGTTTTTCAAAGTTATTTAACAGAGTTTGGCAGGCAAGCGGGTGCTTTGCTCAATTAGATCTCAATCACAGCACAAATCCAATAATACAGAAAATAAATCAATTAAAACCAAATCCCAATGGCATTCAATGATTCATTGCAATTAAGTCTTAAGTCTTTCATATTGAATTGTTGCCAATCCCCAGTTGAGGTGGGCGCCAAGTAAAAAATTAAAATAGCGTTACGAGTATAGTCTGCAACGCATCCAATTTCGAAACCTATTGCAACTAGCCCAGAAATAAAAAAACAAAGAGAAAAAAAACCTAAAAATTTAAATTTCTACGTGGGCTGAGCACGTCGTGTGCCTAAAAAAAAATATGTATGTATATAAATAAAAAACTTTATGCCATAAACAAAAATTAACTAAAATAAATTTGTTTGGGCTTCGTCATGTGGTCGCGTGGGCAAAAGTTATAAATATTTATGTTTAGTTTTAGCAGGCTGTTGTGTCTTCAGTGCAGGTGTAGAAATTAGATGCAATTCTTCAACCCCCCTCAAGAAATTAGCATAAGACGCAGTTTGTTTATTTGTGGCTTTTGTATTTAGTTATTTTCCATTTGCTTGGGTTGTGATCATTATTTTGTGCATTGAAATGTTATGCTTGCATGATAAACTCAACTCAAAAAACAAAAAAAAATATATAAATAAAAATAAAAATGATTTATGTTATATACTCATATGGTGACCGAGTTCCGTTACAAGCGAAGCGGGCGATAAAATTATAATTAACTTAATTGCAAGTGAAATTAGCTTGAAGTTTAATGATGTGCTCCAAAGCGACTCCACGGGTGTGTGTAGTAGGGAAATGTTGTCTTACTTTCTTTGTAGTTTTGTTTAGGTTTGCATTTTGTATTTTGTTGTGTAGGCTGTGCGGAATCATATAAGAATCTTTTTTTGTTTTGAATGTAGTATTATTCATACACACACATGCGTGTTGAGTGCGAGTACACAACTCTAATGAGACGGCTAAAATTTATGATTTATCACGTGTGCACACAGCTATAACAGACAGATGGTATAAGGTATACAAATATAATTATTTAAGGAATATTTCTTTGATTTATAAAAATATGCATTTTCACAAAAAAAGAATAATTCTATGTTAATATTATAAAATATTATAATATTTATTATTTATTTATTTACATGATTAATTATTATACAAAAAAATAATAATATAAAAACTAAAAAAAAGGAGGATGTGCTAGCATCTACTGCCATCGACTAGAAATATTATAATAATTATATAGCATTGTATTTAAATTTATATAAAAATATTATTTAACTGTAGGAATTTCCAAAGAATACCCTATTCTATTTTTAAATATTAATTGGTTTCAATTTTAAAAAAGAAAATATTTTTTTGCGTTTGTTGGAATATAATTATATTCAAGAATAAATAGGGATTTATAAATACATTATAGTATTTTATTTATAATTATATAAACATTTGTTTAGCTTTTCGAGCTTGTAAAAAATAACTTTCATTTTATTTAAATTAATTTAATTGAAATAAATGTCATTGGTTTCCATACCTAAAAAAGGAAAATTTGATTCCCTTTTTTTAGAACATAATATTTTCCAAATCCATTAAATAATAAATTCATTTAAATATGCTATTAAATAATCCTAAATTCATTTTAATATTAAAATTCATTTTCTTTTTTTAGAACATTTTAATCTGCAATAAAATGTTGACAAGTTCTAAATAATATGTAAATTAAATTTTTATTAAATAATCCTAAATTCAATTAAATATTGAAATTCGTTTTTTTTTTAGAACATTTTAATCTGCATATAAAATGTTGACAAGTTCTAAAAATATGTAAATTTAATTTTTTATTAAAATATTAATTTCAGACAGTTTACTGCATAGGACATTCCTTGGCTTTAACTCGGATTATCTTCCTATAATTATATCAAATAATCTCAACCAGAAATTCATTTCCAAGTTCACATTCTTCACTAATCAAGTAAATAAATAAAAAACCATTTAAAGCTTCCCATACGTGTAATTTTTTTATTTTTTTACATTTTTTTTTGGTCTATTCTTTTTTTCAGCACCTTTTATGTAACTTAACCTTCGTAAAAAAAAATATAATGCTTGACTTCTAACTCAGATGGCTTATCTTTTGGCTTTGAGTTGGAACTTATTCATAATTCAAGTCACATCAACTTGATTTATAGAGCATTTAACGCTGCTTAACGACTTTAATTATTAGGAAAAAAAAGCATAAACTTAATTTTAGGGTTTTTTATTTTTGCTTACCAACATGTTGTTTGGCACATAATCCGGAAATTTCATATTTGAATTTGTTTTCTGTTGATATATTTTCGAAATGAAAATGTTTCTCATACAACAAACGCACTTTGAGACTTGTCAAAGCAATTAAATTTCGCATTTAATTCAATTGTATGACATATTTATTTGTATATTGGATTTTAACTTTGCTTTGCCAACCAAAGCTCAGCAAGATATGAATACACGCAATTAGGCACTTTATAAATAAAGAAATAATAATAAAAATACACATAAATAATGAACAAATTGTGCGCGATAAATAAATAAAAAAAAACCAAAACCAAAACCAAATTCCAATTGAAATTGAAATTTCACGGCGAGAGAGTTGTTATTCAAAACTGTAGCTGATGTCACTTTCAATAGTTATTTACATGCTATAATTGATATATAGCTAAATATATATTATATATTGCACTTTGAACTGCTGAGCTAATGTTTTATTAATAAAAACTTATTCAAAGCTGCAGTCTGGCTTGTATTTCAGTCAAAAAACTTGGAGAGAATATAAAGAATTTTTGGTTGAGGAATTTCCAATATGCAAATAAATAATGACAACCGGCGACATGAATTTGCATATTATTTTTTAATGGTAAATATCTGAGAACGCGTCATCCAGTAGCGCACAGATACAAAAATTTATTTCAGATATGTTGTTGATGATGTTGTTGATTTTATTTTGGCTGTTTAACATTTAAGTTTTTGGATAGGGTGTTGGCTTTAATTAACACACACACGCACGCACTTTACATGCTAATTGCTTGGCACACGCACTTTAAGATACTTTGAACAAAAGCATCTGTGATCGCTAATGAAAGCATTTGCATTGTGTGCTCAGTGAAAAATAGCAACGAAAAAGCCAATGACCCAACACAGCTGCAAAAGTTTTGGTAAGTATCTATTGGATGCACTGAAAGTGAGCTTCGAATAGGCAACAATTCTTTTTTTTTTGTATTTTGTATTTTTTTAGGTTCACTTTACAATCAATTGTTGTGCTGCTATTTGGGCAGCTGTCCAACTAATTAACATTTACATTTGCATTTGCATTTGCACACTATTTCACTATTTTCTATATCTATTTGCATTTGTATTCGTACGTGTATCTTAAAGATACTTGGCGTCGTTGTCGCTTGCGCCGTCGCAGTCCGCTGTTGACGTTGACGGCTTGAAACACGCTTTCAAACTATTTTACAATTTTGTGGATGGCAGTCAACGTCCACCAGTCACAAGATCCAACAACCAAAAGAGAGATACAAAAAGAGAGAGAGCGAGAGACGAAGGCAAAGCACAAAACAAACAAGCGAATAAACTGGCAGAGGCAGACAGAGTTCGAGTAAACGACAAGCTAAAAGCAAGCGCTGTGCAGTAGCTGCGCCTTCATGTATTTCTATCTGTATCTGTGAAGTTGCTGCCTGCTATCTGTAAGTTGCATTTGTATCTGTATCTGTGTGTGGATGCTATTGAGGCCGGAAAGCGGCAGCGAATACAAATATGTAAACAAACCAAACAAAAGTAAGCAGCAATATTTGATAAAAACTGTGCATTGAAAAGAGATTTTTAGTTTGTTTGCTGTGGAACCTAACGCATACTTATACACACACAGACATATATATATATATATATATATAATTCTTTTGAAATTCCATTTAAAGATGCCCTCTATTACTTTTGAAGTAAGCGCTAAACATTTGCAGGAGTTAGGGTATTGTGAATTTCATCATAAACTGAAATATAGAGCAGGCTTTTTATAAGATACACAACTTGAGATGGAGTATTTAAAAAAAGAAATATATAATAATTTTAAATTGTATTTTTAATATAATATTAATTAAATTATTTATATTTTTATGCATATGCCATTTTTATTTAAGCCTGGAATTTATTAAAATTAATTAAAAGAAAGAAAAATTTAAAAAAATTCCATTTTTCTTTGACTGTTCTTTATTCAAATATCTGAACTTCTGGTAAACTGTATTTAAAGATAAAATCCGTGTTTAACTCTTCCAGATATTACTACTAAATATAAATAAATACTTTCTTAAATTTTAATAACTAGATAGTTAATACAAGTATTTAAATTTCTGCATGCATTTTTTTTAATATTAAAGATACAAGAAGCTGTAAATTAAAATCTTTCTTCAATATATTTTCTTTCAAAGATTTTAAAATACAGCTTGTCTTACCTTTAATATTAAAATTTAATAATTGCATTCTATAAACATTTAAAGTCTTAATTTCTGCTTTAAACTATGCTGCCCCTATATTGCATTTTTTTTTTAGATGCATTCAATGATCTCAGACAACAACAATAGATAGATACATATTTGCTGAGATTACAAGTTTTTCGATTGCATTAACACTTGAAGACAAAAAGTTGAAAAGTTCACAACTTCAATTCAATTAAATGCCCGCACCGATCCCGATCCGAACCCGGATCAGGGAACAACAATGGCACAACAACTTGACATTTTAATTCAATCAAGCGAGTGGCTTTATTAAATGTTTAAAGTGACAAACAAAAATGATGAAAAAAAAGATCTCCATTACAAAAACACAACAATTGCAGTATGTATCTGTAGCTGAAGAAAAAAAAATATTCCATGAATTGAATTCTAGACGACACAAATGAAAAAAAGTGCAAACTATGCACAAAACTTTCATGAATTAAAGACAAAGCTTTAAAGAGTGTCATTGGATGTTTTGTATATATAAAAAGTGTTATATGTATATATTATACCATGTAGGCAGTATGCAGATATTATATATTCATTTACATAGTGCAGTTGTCACCGCATCTTCAATGCAGCTTGCTGACAGCAACATCAACTGCAAACTGCAACAGCAACAGCAAGCTGCAACAACATACTGCAACTGCAACTGCAACTGACAAGCGTGCATATTTATGCAAAATATAAAAGCAAATCGTGAGGCCTGAAGTTGCCACTCCTAAATGGAGCTACTCCATCAACGATGTCGACCGCTTTTTTATGTTAAATGTAAACGAATCCGAATGTCGATGCCATTTCCTATACAAATACCAAAACCCAATACCAACAATTGTTTCTGACTACACCTAGACTGTCTGGAATTTCTATAAAGTTGGAAATTCTATTCTGACAGTGTCAGGGGGGTGGTGGAAAAAAATATAAAAACAATGCCCAGATATAAAGTTTTTTTTATACATATATATTTAACAATCAGTTTTTGGTTTTGGTTTTGGCTAAAAACAAAGACAAATATTGTTTGGGTTTGTGCATATTGAATTGCATTAATGGATATTGAATTTGTTGGTTGAACACAAGTTCCAAGCTTTATTTACAAATAAAATTATGGCAAGGTATACAAATGATCAACTGAGAGTTATCCTAGAAAATGTTTACTTATTATAATTTTAAAAACTTAAAAAATAAATGATAATATGGACACCTTTTTATAAAGATAATATATATATATTTTATTTATTAAAATAATATAACAATTTATTTTATTTTAATAATATAATAATTTATTTTATTTTAATAAAATAATTGTTTATTTTACTATATTATTTTCCAAAAAAATTCATTTAAATTCTTACACACTCGAAATTTCAGCCTAATGTTAGGGTTGTTGATA